>CATIWM010262429.1:0-10289 GCA_949671775.1 Mallotus repandus
TTAACACCTAAGGCTGCCCACTAATATCCACGAATTTGTTTCCTTAAGGATAAGGAAAAGAGATTTCTAGAATTAATTTAGATATGTTATAAGGTAAAATGCTCATTTTAGCCCTTAATGAAACATTGATAATACCTATTAACCTTGAAACTTCCAATGGTCCATTCTAGGACATTTATTTCTTTCAATTAAGTCTAAATCATCCTAAAATTTTTAAATCTCACTCTTTATTTTATTTTTAATCGTAATCCTTTTTATTCTCATAATTTTACTAATTTTAAATTACATCAAAATTTAAAAATTCTCGCTCTTCGATTGAGCACAAGTCACGGCTTAACCCGATACACTAGCCTAACCATGTATACTAGCTTATACTTAAACTCAACTAATATATACATATAAATGCAATGTAATATGTATACAAATGTACCTATAGTAGAGTACGGGTGTGACAACTCTAGTGGGGAGGTGATCGCCTCTCCAATAAGGCGTCACCTCCTGACCAGGAAATCGCCGCATCAAGACGAGGCGACGTCTCATTGAAGAGATGTCGCCACTTCAACAAGAGCACAAAATTTTACACCTTTCTTAATTCCTAAGCAATTTAAGCATACATGCAAATATGTATAAACCAACAACTTAACTCCCAATAATTCACATGTTCAGGCCATCAACATGATGTTTGTTACTCGAACAATCAATAAACAAAAAACGGGTGTAAAAATCAAGAGATTGATATTTGTTATAGAAAATGAGCAATTTAAAGCTTGAAAACAAGGATTCTCACAGATGTGGGGGAATTTAATGCTCCTAACTAAGCCCTTGGAGACTAGTTTGTTGATTCAAATCCTTATGAATGCAAAAACTTCTTTTTCCTTCTTAAGAAAATGGATTCTTAGGCTAAAACTCTCTTTTCCTTTTCTTTTCCTCTTTTTTCTCTATCTTTTTCTCTCAAAAAAGTTCCTCCTCCTTCCCTTCCACCTTAGACCCTCTTCTAAAAATCCTAGCCTTCCTCTTTTAAACCCCCTTCCACCTCATACCTTTTTCCTAAATCCCTAAGCCTTGACAAGGCACCCCTAATCATTTCTCATCATTTTCACCACTTTTTTTAATCATTTTCCTGCCTCAAAAGTCTCCTTTCTATGCAAATATCTTCAGGCCAGAGATATGTGGGTCCACACTCATGTGTAATGCTGCTAAAAATAGCATTTAATATTGCATAGGTTGGCGGTGAAGAGGCGTCGCCTCTTTGGCCCTAACAACTAATATATTTGGGCTAGAGGGGGCTTTGGGCTTGGATTATAAGTTTTGGGGCTTAGCTAGGTGTTTTAGGTTTAAATTTGACATTTTGGGCTCTAGAATCCATTCTAGAGAAGATTTCTGATTTTCTTGCATTCAAAATTCGTTCTATCTCATCACTGGATTTTTGTTACGGGCCGATCAAACCAAGGGTGTTTATAGTAATAATTTTCATTTATTTTTATTGGAAAAATATTTGAATTCTTCTCTAGTATTTTATTTATTAAATAACACATGTAATTTTTAATGAATAAAAAATTTATTATGTATTAAATTTTGTCATATTTTTATTTAATTATATTAATATTTTATGAACAATTGAAATATGTCATAATTTTTATAATTATATCTATTTTTAGTATTATAAATCTATTAGAAATTGATGATCAACATCTCAATTATATAATAAGTATATAATTTTTAAAATATTTAAGAAGTTTAATTGAATTATTTTAGTAATTGTATGGACTTAATAATAAAAATTGTATATTAACATATTTTAATATTAAATATATAATATATATTTGTAAATTTTTTATAAATTATAATAATAATTGATAATTTAAGTATTATAGTTAACTACTAAATATTATATATTTAATAGTAACATAGAATATTTAATAGTAACATAGAATGTATTTGAAAATTTAAGATATTTATGCCATATTTTAAAAAAATTGGGACAAAATTACTACAAATAAAAAATGTTTAATCTTTTTATGCAAATATGTAGTTGATGTGGTAGTTGACCCACATCAATAGTTCCACATAAAATGCCACGTGATGGAATTCAATAGTTTCAGGTCAAACTTCTTAATAAATATTGATTTATGATAAGCTTAATATGTAAAAATTATCACCTTCCAAGATTAAAGCTCCTTTTGGACATTTCAAGAATGAGATAAGATGAATAGAACAACTAACTTAACCCTCTACCAACAAGTACGAAGATCTAAATTAGACTTGCAATCTTCCAAACAAACAAAAACTAATAAATTTAGTAAGTTAAGAAGAAGAACAAGATTTAGATTTTGATGCCATAAACCTAGCTAGACTTGACAAGTAAAAGTTCACTCAAGAATTTCTAAGAAAATTTCTCATAAGGAAAAGTTTATATAATTCAACTCTAACAACTATGTAGCAATGGAATAAGATCTTGTTTATATAGATACAAAATCAAGCTCATACTACTATCCTAAAAACTACAATAGATGGTAATTTAACCCCACTAACATGTCTTTACAGCCACATATTACCATTACAGACAAATGACATTAAACAACCATATCACATCCATTTGAGCAATTTATTTAGTCTTAGTGTTGTACATTGTTCAAAGATACTTTATTTTATGTCCATTTGACTGTTGGAAAGGTCTTTTATTGTTGTCAAGTTGTGCCATGGTGTTATTCTTTGCATTTAAGCTCAAAGTAACCTTCCAAATTCAAGTTTTGAAAGCATCCTAGAGGAGCTGCAACTGTGTCACACCCATCTCACATAGCCTGAGGTAGACGGTAAGTGTCTCATCTCGTCTCAAATGGTCTAAGATGGACATTAGAGCTTACTCTTCTACACTCTTCAAATCATCTTTAATGAAATTAAATAAACTTAATACTTAGTATTTTGTTTAAATATAAATATTTGTATAGACATAAGTCGATTTCACATTCAAATAGTAGTAAAAATTAAGTTAACAATAGTTTTGTATATAATTTACATTAACATGTCTACAAAAAATTTAAACCTAAAATATAGGATTTATTGCACCATTGGTACCATAATTTTGCCCCATATTTCAAAATGGTTCCAGATTTTTAATTTTTTTCTTTTCAGTTACTAAAGTTTTATTTTTTTCTTTTCAGTACTAAAATTTCTATTTTTGCTACAGATTAAAGTACTTCAAACTTATCTGATCAAATCTAGGATACGTGACAGCCGAAATAAACATGTTTTTAACATATTCGCCATGCAAATATCCCATTAAACAACCTAATCATCTTTGTTGGCTCCATAGAATAAATTTTCTTTGTGGGCCCCATAAAAAATTTTTTAGAAAATTTTATTTTATGGTGTCCACAAGATGATTAGGCTACTTCATTTGATGCTTACATGGCAAATATACAAAAAAATATACTTATTCAGGTTGCCACATATGCTAAATTTAATAAAAAATTATCAAGGGACTATGATCTGAAAAAAAAAAAAAAGAAATTAAGGGACCAAAACGAAAAAAATTAAAAATCTGGTACCATTTTAAAACATGGGTCAAAGTTATGGTACCGTTTGTGTAATAAACCCCTAAAATATACAATATTATGGTCACCAATAGGGGTGTGTATGATTTGGTTCGGTTTGGAGAATGTAATTCTCCGGAATTGCTCCAAATTCTCGGTTTGGTTCAGTTCAGAGATTAAAATTTTTGGTTCAATTTGGTTCGGAGATCGGTTCTTCTCCAAATTAAAATTTTCAGTTTAATTCGGTTCAAAGATAAGTTCTTCTCCAATTTAAAAATAAATTAAGATAATTCAAATTGAACTATTAAACAACAAACCATTTCATAATTTTATCATAAAATTAAATAATTTTTTTATAATTTTATTTGTCATTATTTTTTACTATAAAAATTTTGATAATACATTCTAATATACCATACAATTACTATATTTTTTTATGAAAAATTTATATAAGTAATACATATCATAAAATAATAATAATAACAACACCATAACTATTAAAAAAAGTATATTATATTACAATTTTATTATTAAAGGTGAATTTAAATGATTGTACTATAATATTCTAAAATGTTATTTACTAATTTAATATTTATTTTTTTATGTTTAACATTATTTGATTGATGAGTGAAATTTTTTATTTAAAATAATTAAAATAACATTATTTTAGATTATGTGTTAAATTAGTAGATCTAATATTAATAAATTAAACATAATTATTGCAAAAAACTTTATAATATAATGTTAATCTTTATAATATCTATGTATATATAACTCTAATTCTATTAAATTATCGGTTCTAGTTTCGGTTCTTCGTTTCGATACAATTTGGAGTGATTCGAAACGGATCTCGGTTCAGAGAATTCAAATTCTCTAGACCCGTCCTAATAAAAATGTTCGGGGTAGTTCGGTTTGGAGAAAGTAAAATGGTCAACGGAGATTTTTGATTTGATTTTTCGGGATGGTCCGAGTTCTCCAAGACCCATGCTCAGCCCTAGCCATCAAAATGAGAGCAACACCAAAGTTAGGTTGTTAGGCCAACTTTAAATAATCTATCTACACAACTCCTTAGGATCAAGGGTCCACTATCAAGCCCTGTTATTTGTAAAATTTTTGAAAACAATGAAAGATGAGCACAAAAATACTCAATGAATATAAATTACAAGTAGAAAACAATTTAGTTAAGAAAAAATAATAAACTTGTCAAATTAGAAAACTAGAGCATTTGCAATCAAAAAATAAGTCATATGAAATATCAAGTCCATCCTTGCTTTCAAAAAGCTTAGCTGAGTAAAACACATGCTTTTTATAAAAGTAAAACTTTTCACGTATATTAAACATCCCTATAACAAGCATCACAACTCGGCCATAACATATAGGTCATCACAAACTCACTCTTTGAGCGCACTTGAAGGCTAACCCTTTGACTACATTAGCATGGAACGACACTTCTCCTTTCACTATCCTGCAATCAAGTGCCGTGTTGTCTATTGTGCAATAACAACCATCACAATCTCAAATGTGCATATATCATCTCAACATATTCACACATCTCATATAGGGTGGTAATACACAAAATCAAATACTGTTTTCATCAAATAATCAATCAAAATAATGTTACTTATCAAATAATCAGTCAAAATAATGTTATCACATTTATAGTTCAATAAGCATTCAAATCGAATAATCTCTCATCATAATTCAAAAGAATGAAACCAAGCTAAATAAAAATCCATTTAAATCATCAAGTCACTAAGATTATCTCAAATCAAGTTACAAAACAAAGCATATAGTAGTAACGCATTTAACTTGTAAATTTGAAACGATTATAGTTTCAAAACTTGAAACTTAAACAAGATACTCAAGTAGCAACAAGCTGAGTTAAAATAATTCTAATCGATCAATTTAGGTTCATGAAATAACATTAAAAAGCTCATTTTATTGCTGATATAAAAATAGTTAAAGGGCTTGAACATCCACTTACTGAAACAACCTATAAACATGCACAACTGGCTTAACAACTTGCCTAGTTTGCACCAGCAAATCTCTTGCCTTTTCCAACACCTAACTGTCAGTGGTATGCTCTAGGTCAATCATATGTGACTATGTTTTAACTTTCTTATTTTTATTAATAAAGAGGCACTTTCATTATAATTTTTGTGTTATGATAATTACTTGAATAGTTAATTCTTTCTAAGGACATCAAGTATGTGACTTGATAGTAAAACCCTTAGATTAAATATGAGTTCTATTCAAATTATCCCTAGTCATAATAATGAATTAAAACTAGTATGATGTTGACTGATGATTTTGTTTTACTAATCATGAAAATGAGATATTAAGTCAACTTATAGGTACTATTTAGAGAAATAATGTACTGGATTGACCTACTGTGAGAATACTACATAGATAATTGTCATAAGTTATTCTCATCATAGTAATATTTTTTTAGTCCTTTGACCTTGAAATCCCCATGGATTTCTACATAACTATTTGATATTTTGACACATTCTAACATTGTTTTAACAAGATGATAGAATAGAATATTGTTGGATATGAAATGAGTTATGTGAGGAATGTGAGTGATTGGGAAGGAATTTATTCCTCATTTAATATGAGTAAGATATCTATGGGCCCCTTGATAAGATAGACTGAAAAGAAATTGCATGGTCATGCTGAAATGAATTGATAAAGAGTTATCATTCTCAGTCTACTTGAAATCAAGTCATAATATTATTAAACTATTTAAGGATGACATAAACTATGTCTTATGTTCAATTAAGATATCATACGATAAAGGGACTACAATATTGACAATAATAAGGTTATGTCGGATTATCGGCCTTCACATAACTTGGGTAGTCATAATGTCTTGCTAAAGACCAATTATGACTTGTAGGCCTAAATTGGGATTTAGGCCCACTGCCAATGTTATGTGAACCTATAGGGTCACACACTTTGAATAGGCCCAAAATGAATATGGGTTTACCAAACCTAATCAAACTCTGTGGAAATAAATAAATAAATAAATAAATAAATATATAAATAAATAAATAAATATATTTATTTATTAATTTCCACAGAGTTTAATTGGGTTTGGTAAACTCATATTCATTTTGGGCCTGTTCAAAGTGTGTGACCCTGTAGGTTCACATAACGTTGACAGTGGGCCTAAATCCCAATTTAGGCCTACAAGTCATAATTGGTCTCTAGCAAGACATTATGACTACCCAAGTTATGTGAAGGCCGATAATCTGACATAACCTTATTACAGTCAATATTGTAGTCCCTTTATCACATGATATCTTAATTGAACATAAGACATAGTTTATGTCATCCTTATATAGTTCAATAATATTATGACTTGATTTCAAGTAGACTGATAATGATAACTCTTTATCAATTCATTTCAGCATGGCCATGCAATTTCCTTTCAATCTATTTTATCAAGGGGCCCATAGATATCTTACTCATATTAAATGAGGGATAAATTCCTTCTCAATCACTCACATTCCTCACATAACTCATTTTATATCCAACAACATTCTATTCTATCATCTTGTTAAAGACAATGTTAGAATGTGTCAAAATATAAAATAGTTATGTAGAAATCCATGGTGATTCTAAGGTCGAAGGACTAAAACAATATTACTTTGATGAGAACAACTTATGACAATTATCTATGTAGTATTCTCACAATGGGTCAATTCAGTACATTATTTCTCTAAATAGTATCTATGAGTTGACTTAATATCTCATATTCATGATTAGTAAAACATAACCATCAATCAACATCATACTAGTCTTAATTCATTATTATGACTAGGGATAATTTGAATAAAACTCATATTTAATCTAAGGATTTTACTATTAAGTCAGATACTTGCTGTCCTTAGAACGAATTAACTATTCAAGTAATTATCATAACATAAAAATGATAATGAAAGTGCCTCTTTATTAATAAAATAATAAAGTCAAAACATAGCCACATATGATTTACCTATTGCATACAACTAACAGAAGCAATTACTATAACAAACATGAAATACAACAAAAAATCATAATTTAAAACTGTACTGATGTGTTGGTGTTGAATTTCTATTGCAGGCACTTCAAATCCTTCCATATCTGCACTCATCTCTTGGGGTTGTTGTGGACTGGATGCCCCATATGAGTGTTTATAGGTCTCTTTTTCACCTAGTAAAAACAACAACAATTAGAATTATTTTATTTGCTTAAAATAAACTCATAATAAAGTTAAACTTAGATCACTTTACATTTAACTTAGTTGGTCGCATTCCTCTATTCTGAGCTTGATTACATTCTGCTTCTTTTCTCACAGGACAATTTGACTTTTTATGCACCTTTCCAAAATAATATTGACAAGTCATGACTCTACCTCTTCTTATTAGTCTCCCATTGCTCCCTATTTCTGTCTTTTCCTTTATCTATTCATTTTCGGTCGTCCAGGCAATTTCTCGAAGGGTGGAGGCTTTGTTAAGGGTTCAGTACCTGTAGGCCAGAATGATTCCCCATTTAATGGGGCCATCATATGTTGATATGTCATTAAGTACCTATCCTTTGAGTGCCATTCAGGCACATAATCCTTAGGTTGCTCACATATATTATATATAGCACAAATGCCATGGCAGGAAGGGATTCCAGACATGCTCCATGACCCACAGATATATGTTCTTCTTTCTAGATTAACTACAAATATGTCTAAGTAGAGCCCAACTTCACTCCCATGTGCACCATTCCATAATATACTACATTTCCAGCTCTCTTCCTTATTTTCATGCAATCTTTTTCTTATCCTAGGACCTAACTCTGCAACCCATTTACATGCAAGTTCTCTATTAGTGTGCAATATGTTCATAATAAGCTTCCTAATATCCTCTAAATAACTTAAAATATTTTTATTCCTAGCAGCTACTATCCTACCATTAAATTCCTCACAAAGATTTTTATTAGTTAACTCACAGGTGGTATTTGTTTGAAAAAAGGCTTTGCACCAGAATTTTGGATTGTGTTTGAGAAGTGCATCATGAGCATCCTTGGACATTGCAACTAATTCTTCCATTCTCTATTTAAATTTTATCTTATTGGTAGCTTTGAGACACATCCAAAAATGCTTCTCCATTTCTTTCCCTTCGAATTTCTTTTTCTAATTTGAACACAAATGTCTTGCACACCACCTGATCTCTGCATTTGGTAGCAACTCAAATAACGCAGGAATTAATCCCTATAAAGCATACAATATTCAAAAAAATGAAGTTAACAAATGGCATAATATATAGATATATTCAGATGTCCAATAACAATGCAAAGTTAAGAAATTTCACACTTCTGCTAATCTGAGTCAAAGGTCCATCCTCCTCCTCGACCAATTTTTAAATCCATTTAAATCCTTTCAATGAACCAAGTCCAGTTGTCTTTATTCTCCATATTCACCACTCCCCATGCCAAGGGGTATATCTGATTATTGACATCTCTTTCCATTGCAGCCAACACCTCTCCTTTAACCACAGACTTTATAAATGCCCCATCAAGACCAATTACTCTATGACACCCAGTTAGAAAGCCCTGTTTACATACATTGAATGACAAGTATATCCTCTTAAAATAAAGCAGTATTTTGAGGGTCAGATTTTCTTATCTCCATGACATACCTTCACAGATTAGCAAATTCTTTGATTGCATTCCCTCTAAGTCTATCAATGACAATAGGCTTAGCTCTCTAGCATTGAAACAAATTTACTTCCAACCTAATATCATGTTTCACCATATCTTGTAACTCACACAATTTGATGGTTCGCACACCATAGAAATTTAAAATAATATAATCAGTAAGCTTCTTATAGGTGAGCCTCCTTACCTTATTTGCTTTATTAGAATTACGCCGATTTACATAAGCAATAATCTGAAATACATTAGATTTATTGTCTTTGGATGCTAAAATATACCAAGGGCAAGTTGCTTTCTTGCATTTTGCTCTAACATTCATTTTGTTATTCTTAGTTAACTTCAAGTCATATCGCTGACTGATTGAATACTCACTTAATGCATCTTTAAACTGACCATGCCCCTCAAATGTCATACCAACACAAAACAATATTTGACTTGCACCAGGCTCATAAGTAGGCCATTTTGGTTTTATTTTTCCACCCATGACACCTACCTCTTCATCTGTATCAACCTAATTGCAGGTGTCTGAATCAATGTAATCTGTCTCATGGCCTTCATCTGAACCAGTAACTTGTGGGACAATATTTTTCCCCTTACTCTTTTCCCCTTTTCTTGCATCATTCTTCACAGATGTATTCAAATTTACTTTCCCTTTTGCAAACCCTTTTAAGTTCTTTCTTGCTTCTTGTAATTCGATGTCATCAACATCTGAACAATATTCTTCATTAACCTCTATAACTTCTTCCTGCTGCTCCTCAACTTCTTCTTCCTCCAATATATCATTAATACCCAAACCAACACCAATTTCCTCATCACCCGAATCAACCCCACCTTCCTCAACACATATATTAATATCAATTAGCCCTTCTTCCCACTCAGTATTAACTCCTCCAACAACCTTAGAAGACCCACCACCCTCTTTACTAAAGGTATAAGAAGACTGTCCCACATCACCATTATCTTTATCTTTAATAATGTACATATCAACTTTCTTTTTCTCATTTAAACTACTTAACAAAAGACAAGTAGCGGCATCATCATGGACCACTTGTAAACCACCACTGAAAT
>CATIWM010262589.1:0-15264 GCA_949671775.1 Mallotus repandus
TTTCTTCATTCTTTTTTTCTTCACCCTTTTTTTCTCTCTTTTTTCTTCTTTTTTATTTTTTTTTCTCCAATCCGGGTCGAATTCAACCTTTTGAATTTTTTGAAATTCTTCAAGAATTTTTGGACAATTAAATTTAGTTCAAAGGTTTCTCTTGGGTATTTTTTGTGGGTATTTTTTTTTGTTTTTTTAGGTATTTTTTGAATATTTTCTCAGTCTGAGGACGCTTAAAAAAACTCCAGAAAAAGTTTCCCCCCTATCCAATTGAAAGGAATCCTTCATCGTCGGATTTTAGGGAACCATCAAAATTTTGATATCAACAGTTGCCCCTACTTCACATGCGTCGATTAAGCTGCCACTTTGTTGATACATGGGAAGCAAAGTTTGAAAACCGTGAGATGAGATGTAAAAGCCTTTGATTTTGGGGTGACCCCCTACTCCGCATGCATCGATCAAGCTGCCACGTTGTTGATGCGTGGGAAATAAAGTTTGAAAACCATGAGAGATGTAAAAACCTTTGACTTTGGGTGAACCCCTACTCCACATGCATCAATCAAGATGCTACCTAGTCCATGCGTAAGAAGTAAAGTTTGAGATGTAAAAACCTTTGATTTTAGGGTGACCCCCTACTTCACATACATTGGATAAGCTGCCACCTTGTCGATGCGTGGAAAATAAAGTTTGAAAAGCATGTGAGATGTAAGTGACTTTCATGAGGGTGCTTTGTGACCTTTTTCAAACCATAAAGCGGGGTGCACTGTATAACCCTACGGGCTTCAAGTGCCAGGTTTCCAAGAAACCAAAATGCATGTAAAACCTTGTGAGAAGTGTTATGTGATTGTGGTGTTCGTAAAATCAAGATGTTGTTTTTGAAATTGTGATGTATGAGAGTTTCATTCGTGCTTTCAGCAACTAACCTGCATCGGCGAGTGGTACATATCAGGAACTTCGAGTCAATCTGACTACGGTTCTCGCTGTTTCTCCGAGGTTTAATCAACAATTCTTTGCCAAGGATATCCCTGATTACCAAGTGAAAAGCAAGCATTCCTCATGATCAAAAGGAAATTCACCAAATGAGGTCACCAAAAATCGCGATGCACAAGACAACCCTTAATGTCATGTCATTCCCTTTGGAGGTAAATGCTTGATCATACTTCTTTCTCTTCTCAGGCATTCCTCGCTTTTTGTCACTCAACGCGAATGCTATCAAAGAGTTCCCCTAAATACTCTTACTCAGGATTTGAGCATTGGAGTAGGTTGAGTACAATCTTTATTATTTTCCCCATTTTTTCTCTCCTTCTTTTTTTATTTCTCTCTTCTCTTTCTCTTTTCTTTCTTTTTTTTTTCTTTTTGTTCGCATTTAAACCTCTTCCAGGGTCTAACATGACAATCGTAAGCTACCCGATCATCTCCCCGATCATCTCGGTTCCCTGCGACTCTTCCTTTGGTGGATTTTTTTCTTTCACAAGGTTGTCAAGCATTAGATTGATTAAAAGTGAGAATCCCAGCTCGAAGTTGCTAATCAAAGTCGAGAAACTTTGAAAATTTTATAAAAGTGAGACGGTCGCTATCGAGGTTGACTGGTTCATCCTAGTCATGTGCTCTCTCTAGTACGGGTACACCTCTACTAGCAAATGATGTTTGGAATGCAAATGTGTGCATGGATGCATGAATGCATATGTGAATTTTCTTTAAAACAAGGTAGGATGGAGTACTTCACCAAGGAAACACTCTTCCTTCCAAGAAAATCCTTTTACTTCTTTAGCGTTTGGCATTTGTATGTGCTAGAAATTCCCCTTTCTTATTGTTTGTTTAGATTCTTGCTTAATTATCCTTTGTGATCATGTTCTCATGCTCGTATTTTGCTGTATTTCCCTGTAAATCAAACAATAAAAGAATCCTAATAAGAATTGGTTCTGTTTTAAGGAATTATTCTTATCCAGGATATATTCTAACTTCCCTTTTGGTGGTCTGGAATGTGCTGGGAGGATCATGCGCATATGACCCTGATTGATGGTGGTCATGGAGTTGTCTTGCACCCATCCTTTCGGAGATGACTATCGTACTTTTTTATTTTGTTACCATCAATGATTTTACCATTTGAAAGTGTGAAGGTGCCTTTTTGATGAGCTATTGGACCTATAAGGACTGACATCAAGGTTGTCCAAATATCAACTTAGTTGGTATTATCAGCACTTGTTTGGACGTTGCCCCCTAGGGACCACTCTCATGAGTTAATGGCACCTCTTTCTCTCTTCTTCTTTTTCAATTCCTTGTCTTGATGCAGGTTCTTCAAGATGTTGTTTGCCATCTCCATTTATGTGCTTTTGGCTTCATCAACTCTCTTTTGATTACTTGAATTTATGGCCTCCTCATTTAATGTCAAGGTGAGATTAGGACATTTTGGGATTTTAGATTGTTTATTAGGATAGGATGAAGAGCAAGTGTTTAAGCGAAGGTATGGTAATGGTTTAATGAATGACACAAATCTTTGGTTTCAAGCCTTGTACTGAATGCATAGTTAGTTTACCCATGCATTTGCTTAGGCAATGGCATGCAATTTTCTTATTGGTTTCTGGTGAGGTGTTTCTGTGGTGCTTGAGCTAACATGGTGGTCTATTGGGCATGATCTATGCCTTTTAGACCCATTTAGTTTTTGATTTTGGGTTTACAAGTTTTACACTTTGCATAAGGAGTGTGTTGGAATAATGGATGGAGCTGGTCTTTCCAAGTTGAGGGATTTTCTTGCAATGGATGACCAATGCATATTCGAGGAGTCCAGAGCTTTGAAGGAATGTCTTATTTTAAGATTCTTCAACATATTTGGCTTGATTGTAGCCATTATATTCTAGAGTCTTCAAAAGCACTTATCAGTTGCCTCTTCAGATTATAAAAATGCATGTATGCATGTGATGTCAATCACACCTTATTATTATATTTTGTATGCAAATGCCAATATACATGAATTACCGGTGATGTGTGATGTGGATGATTATGCTATGTGGTAAGGCTTATATGCAAGTGGGTAGTTGTAGGGAATGTTGGTGATCGTGGCATTTGATGAGGAGCTTCACCTACTCGTGCGTGATCTATGAAATGCCAATGCATGTATTGTATGACAAAGGGGTATGCTATCCTTTTGATGGTATTTAAGAGAATGCATGTATGCAAGTGATCATGTTATGTGTGTGTGCATGAAATGTTAATAGCCCTTACTATGTATTGAAGATAAAGATCATTCTATTTTCAATGGTGCAGCTGCATGTGTTGAATATGAATGAACAGATTGCATGATAAAGGGAGAGATGTCGTGTGTATGTGCACATACAAAGTACTAACTATTTTTCCTTAAAATAGGGGGAAAGTTGCATCCTTTGGGTATATGATCAAATGCATGTGTGAATGGTGGTTGTGCTATAAAATGATAGGGAAGATGGCCTATTTCCTTTAATATGCATATGCAAATTCATGTAACACAAATGGTTGCTGAGATATTAAGAAGGAAATGGATTGTATGTATATTTATCTATGCAGTGCTAATGATTATGCTCCAAGATGAAATGACTCACTTGCATGCAGTGTGAATGGTTAGATCTTATGAGAATATGATGCCAACTTGCTTCCTTAAGCAGCTGTATGGTATCTGTATGTGTAAAATGAGGATGTTCATGTTATGGGTTGAAGCATTTATGTAAGAGCACATGCTCATGAAGGATTGGTTATTATGTCACCTAAGGAGTATGTCAATGTGTGTGCTCATAAAATGCTAGTCATTATGCTTGTGAAGGAGAAATTCTATCATGTATACAAGTGTGCATGTAATGCTGATATAGATGTTGCATTTATGAAGTATTGATGGTGATAAAGAGGAAAATTATTCATTTTCCTTATGCATATGGATAGATGTATGTATGCATAAGATGCCAATAATTATGATGTATATGCATGGCAAGCTAAAAATGATGGAATGCAACATTACTTACCATTATACACATGCACGCAAGTGAATGACTATACTTTATGAAAATAAAATGATTGCTTATTTTCTCAAACTCGTGTAAGATAATGGTGGAAGTTCATATATGGATGCATTTAATAAGCATATATGCATGGAATGATGACAACATTGCTATAAAGAAGAGTAGCATATGAGTTGTGAGATGTATTTCACATGTAATGCAAATGGGTACAATGCATGATAAAGACTAGGGCGAGGTTTTAAGTGGTCTTTTGCCTTTCCCTTCTTGTTTTTCTTTTTTTAGGTTAAGGTAAGAAGAGAAAGGTTAGGTTGAGGCCCCTTTAGGGAGAGTCAGCTGATCAGCAAGTCATGGCTTAAAGATATTAGGACCGATGTTGATGGAGAGAGGACTAATGCATTTAAAGGCAAACTAAAGATCTTGATGATGGTGCTCTAACCTAATGGCCACTTGAGGATTTGGAGTTTTGGGATAAAAGTTCGACAGTTTTTTCACCATAGGGTGACTCTTCAGAGTTTTGTTGCAGATTTAGGGCATGTGAGGACAATGGTTTCTCTATCGTTAGAATCACATTTGGGTTTTATTAGAGGAGAATAGCATTTTGGGGTCTAGACTAGATCTTTACTTTGAAAAGGGTGATTTTAAGAGGAAGTGGATTGAGACATAGTTTAGGGTTTGTTGGGAGAGTTTGCTTGGAGGTGGGGTTTGGGTTTAGGGTGGCTTTAGGTAGATATGTGTTTAGGTATTTTGGAATTCTTAAGTGACCAATATAAATATTTATCTTCCACCACTACATTTGAAGTACAATGTGCCTTATGTAGTAGTGAGATTCAGGGAGGTTATAATAATTACTGAGCATGTTATCTCAGAAGACTTCAAGCTTTTTGAATTTGAATTGGCGTATGGTCGATGCTCTCATCACTTTTCAAGAAGGTTGACTTAACCAAAAGTGTGCTAGGTGAAGAGCGAATTCAACTGCTTGTATCACGATACTCCTTGCTATATAGTGGCAATTCAAAGAATGACTCATTGTATATTAGGATGGCAAGTATTTATTCAAGCATATGCCTCATATCCTTAATATCTTATCTCATTTCCCCTTTTTTGCTGAGGCAAGACTTACGCCTAGCCGGGTTTTTAGCACTGATCGAGTCAATCTCCTTTTTTCTTTTTTTTTACATTGTCATCATTCTTCTTTTTTTATTTTCTTTTCTCTCTCTTTTTTTCTTTTTTTTGTGAGGCTATAACAAAAATTGAATGCTTGTAGTTTTAATGAGGTGCTAAAGAGAGCAGTGACAACCAAAAGATTGAGAGGTAATAAAAAAATAAAAGGCATAACATTCTACCAAGATGTTTGACAAACCACATAAATATTTAACTCTACTCATACTACTAGCAAAATAACAAAGCAGGAGTTCACTATTCTAATATAGCTATTACACCCAAAAAAGAGCTTCATTCACATTCTTTATTCTAGTTGCTTCAGTTTCATTCATCCATGATTTCAGAGAGGATAGGTTCCCCTGGTTCCTTTTTGCTTTCCCCTCTTATAATGATCAGACATAGGGTTGAAGGAGATAGGTGGAGTTTGTAAAGTAGGTGGTTCGTCGCTTCTTTGACATTTAGACGGCTTCAAAAGGAAGATGCCTACTTTGCAAGATAGTTGTGGTGTGATTAGGTGGTTGGGTAAAGGGTTGGTTTTGGTGCTAGGCTCTTCTTAAGGGTTTTCAATTTTGGTAGAGTTTATAAGGTCTTGAATTTGGTCTTTTAGAATGTAGCAGTCATCAGTTGTATGATTGGGCATTTGGTGGAAGCGAAATAGAGGTCAGGGTTGATGCATGGTGGTAGAGGGTTTGGTAAAGGTCTTGGTTCAAGGGGTTTCAAAAGGTTTCTTTGTTGAAGTTCCTGGAAAACTTTAGAGAGGGGTTGGTTAAAGTTTGAGTATTTTCAATTTCTCAGTCGTTAGTGGTCAAGTTTGGTTCAGTGGGATGAGTGTTTTGGTTAGGCTAGGTTAGTTTTTGGTAGGGATTTTTAGGTTGAGAGGGTTCTTTATCCTTAATGCAGGTACTAGCCTGGTGGAGCACTTCAAAAGTGGGATAATAAATAAATTGCATTTGTTTACGGAAGTATGGTCGTGCTCCTTTGATTACAATCTTTATTTGTTTATCTTTTGAAGGCCTGTTTCTCATTAAAGTAGCTTTCCTTCTCCATCGAGCGATGTAGTCTGAGAAACTCTCTCCATTTTTTGCCTAGTGGTTTCCAAGTCATGCCTCGTGATATCCAGCTGGGTGTTGTACTCATATTGCTTGATAAATTTTTAAGTAGGAAGCTCTGGATGCAATGGATCATAACCCTCTGTACTCTGATTACCCATTTTTAAACTTTTGGCTTCATCAAGCTCATGGCAATAGGGCTGCTTGGGGTGACCTTGTGAGAGCTCATTCATGAACACAAAGAATTGATTAAAGCCTTTGATTAGGGTGTTAGTGTTTTCTTCTACCACGGCTTCAAGTTGGGTGATCTTGTTAGCCAATTCTTGGATCTCTATTGCCAATTAAGATTTAGTTGCACCAATTGGCTTGGGAAAAGACTGGAAAAGCCTTTCTTCAGAAAGCTCACAATTGCCTTCAAAATCCTTAGGCATGCTCATGACCTCTTTCTTTTTATTGATCTCATGATTAGGAGTGCCAATTGCCCCCTTGTCATTGCTGCCTAAGAGCATTATCTCATCCATGGCATTTGGGGTTTGATTAAAGGTGTTCTCTACTTTAGTTTTAAAGATAATCTTGATTTCATCCCGGAGGATGTCAGTTAGGCCACCATCAGCCACAAATCTTTTCACATGCTCTTTAAGTAGGTCATTAAGGTCTTAATTCCCAAATTGTTCAGCCATTTCATTGCTTAACCGTTCCTAACTCTCCTTAATGGGGTTTAAGAGACTATGATGGTAAGAATGATGAGGTTAATGTAGTTATATTGAAATGTATGCATGAACTATTATGCAAGATAGTGAGACTAGCATAAAGTGCAAAATTATCTTGAATGCATGCTATGTTATGTGCTGCAAAATTATAAGATTAGTATTGATGCATGTGGCCTTTTTAAAAATGTACTTTAGTTGTACACAAGAAAAGAGAAAGGGTTAGTAAATGAAACCAAAACAAGCTAGCAAGGAAAAGAAGGATCAAGAATGCATATTATGTTATAAGCTACAAAAGAGCTATTATGTGTGCATAACATGTCTTTGAGTATGCGTACATATCGTGATAAATTCTATAAAACAAGTGGGTTAGCTTGTATGCACGGTATGACAGTTATAACTTTGCTAATATAGTGATGTAAAATGGCTGCAAGAAGATCATGGGTAAACACATGATGAAACATCCTACATATATGTATATATGTATGCATGGAAAGAAAAGAAAACAAAACGAGCAAACAGGGGTAAAACCTGCAAAATGAACAAGCCAAACACAAGTAATCTCTCCTTCCAACCTTATTACTCCACGTGGTAGAGAATTCTTTCCTAGGTAGATTTTTAAATTATAGTCATCGGGGGACTATAGTTCCGCTCTCGGAATAGGCTGTTTCCATTCATGATGATTAGACTCAAGAGGTAAATTAGGGAATAATGCCTAAATGTACTCGAGATAACTATACAATGTCAATGAGAGGCACAATTATCGGGTCACAAATGGTGTCTATATCTCATACATGCCCGCGAGCGTACTGACTATAGTCAATATAAGGGATCTAAATTCATGTTCCTTTCATCGACATTTGGTATGTTTATTAAGAGATACAGGGTTTCCTTTAGTAGTTTACAATTTGCCTCATTTAGTATGAGTGTTCACAATCTAGTTAAACTCTTGATTCATCCACTTAATCTGATAAGAACAAATGGACGACTTATATAGGTTCTATCATCAAAAGATGTCACTATTTATCGGTCCTATCATCGAGCTTACACACGGTAAACGAGGATCACATGAGTCTAAGCATGGACAGTCCATGAAGACCAATATAATGACAGCAAATGGTGGCAGACTCTAGAGATGTCATATCATTTATGAGTACCAGGTCAAAATGGACAACATCAAAACAAGGATAGCATGCAAGAGCTAGGTATGATCCTAGGGGATATTTCTACTGGTTTATCTATATGAGCTGTGTCGGGCTTACAACTAAGGGTTCCTTTAGCGAGAATGCCCCATATGACTAGGGTTACGGACTCCGGTCAGTAAGTCTAGCATTTTTTTACCTACTCAAGAGAAATTGTCCCCCTTTTTGGACTTGAGAACCAAGTCACGTCCCTTCAAGCCTTATAGCTTTTCTTGATCGAGTAAAGGCTAAAGGTGATAATACCTATCTTTGTCACCCCGTGACTCGAATGGAATCATAGCAGCAATGTCATTCAGTATTATCGAGGGTTTAGGGACCAAGGTGCATGTGGTGAGTGTAATGAAATACAATTATGTAGTTATGAAGTTGAACAAACAAGTTATGTATAATAAGAAACAGTCTTTCATTCATACCCCTCGAATCAGAAGTCCCCAATGAAGTTGCTAAAAACTTGTGATCGTTAGGGAGGATCACAAAGATTGGTTTGCATTTATAGCATCGAGGCATATAGGCTAATGGCAACCATTTATTGGATTTTCATTTGTTATTGTTTGTAGGAGGGTCTGCCTGATTAGGCCTTGTAGATTAGAGTCGCCACCCAACTTGAATCGGAAAGAAGTAAAGAACTTACTTCTATAACCGGAGAATCCAGGTTCGGGGGGTAGGAGTTACTTATCCTGATTCTTATTATACATGTTGCTCATTTATTTACTACTTCACCCTAGTTTCGGTTTTATGATGCATTTTACCATAATCAAGCATTAGTCTGTTTAAATAAAGCGCCGGATAATTGGATAGACGAGCATACATCACATGATAAAGTAAGTAATTAAGCATGTAAGCAAGTACACAAGTAGGCATGTAGCACATAAGCATGCAAGAAATAATAAAAAAAAGGATAAGGTTCATTTTTGCCTCTAATGTTTTTACTAAGGCTCAAATAAGCCCCTGATCAACTTTTAAGTAAAAAAAAACTAGGATTTTTCATTTTTGAGCTTTTTAAGCCCCTCACTAACGGATGCCAAATTTAAAATCCTAACTTCATCACAAAGGTAAGTGACGTGGTAGTTGGACCCCACATCAGCCACCTATTTTGTCCTTTTGCCTTCATCTGTCTTCGTCCCTCAAATAAACTCTTCCTTCTTCTTCTTCTTCTTCCAATAGATCCATCCATTAGAATAAATATTATTCTTCATGTGATTACCCACTTCAATAGCTTCATGTTACCGCCACTTTGTTATCTTCTCCATCTGGGTTTCTTAAAGCGTGTCTTGTGCAGATCTTTAGAGCTTTACCCATTTTAAATTGCACCTGAATTCATCGTGCCCTCTTCAGTGCAGAGCTTAGAGTTTTGCTTCAGTGTCTCTCTCGAACGTCGCACCCTCTCCACTACACAAAATCTGGTCATCCCTCCAATCTCTAATGCTTAATGGTTGTGCTAAAGCGTGCTCAAGCTCATCAAAGAAAAGTTGTCCTGAACAACAGCAACAACCTTTGTTGGCTCATCAGTACCAAGCTGCACCACTAGGAGCAGCAAGCACATAATAACACCATAGTCCCATCACTACCAATACATTAGTCCCGCATGACAATCTCCCTACTGTAAATCTTGGAAATGAGTTTCATTACCATATGGCAATCTTCACACACTCTAAAATTCTTAACAATCCGAATTTTCGTTCTTGGTTTTGTCCACATGTATTTGAAATGCAACAGGGTAAAAGATGCTCACAAAGTGTTTGATAAGTTATCTCAACCAAATGTTGTTGCTTACAGTGCTTTACTAACATGGTCACAGGGTCATCCTTCATAATGGAATAGATTAGTTAGTTCGAATAACACAAAATGCACCCATCATACCGTTGATTCATAAAAATTACAAGAATCACTTTCGTTGGATGCTGCAAGCACTTTGATGTCAATATTAGAAGCTCAGTTGGAACCATTTTGATGTCTCATAGACGAAGCAAGCCTTTAGGAGGAGAAAGAAGCGATGATTTCTTAGTTGGAACCACTTCAGTTATGGCTGCTTTGCCTACCAAGATGTTTCTAGTGATGATTCTGACTGCAAATTCGAGGCCACTTCCCAGCAAGCATTGGTCGATTCTTCTATTTAAATAAACCTTTGTTTTTTTCTTCTTTCAAATTAGAGCATGGAACATAACTTATACAAAAGCAATATTTGATTATCTTTGTCATGTTTATTTATGAATTTCCCTGATCTCGTTCTTTTCTGTTTTGAAACTTTTTCTTCCAGTTGTGCATATAGCTTGTTATATTACTACATGAAATATGTATATTACTCATGGATGTGATTTCAATCAGTAATTTGTGCACTAGTCAGGGAATAAAGTGGTGGATATTATTGCTCGAGGTGGAGAGATTGGCACTGTGATGCAGAGATTTAGGTAGTCATCCGCTTCTGGTAAGCTGAAGATGCAATACTCTGTGGGTTGGAAGCCACCCCCTGACGGTTGGGTGAAGGTTAACATCGACAGGGCCTTTGATAATGGGACGCAGTTAGCTACTGCAGGTGGTATGGTGAGGGGCTCGTCTAGCAACTGGGTGACGGGGTTCATTGTGAAGATTGGGAGATGTTCAATAACTGCGATAAAATTATGGGGAATCTGGGATAGCTTAATGTTAGTTTGGGATTTGGGGTTCCAGAAGGTAATTTTGGAAACGGAAAGCTTATATGCTATTTAGTTGCTTCAGTCTTGTTTTGGTGGTGTGCATGGACGTAGTAATTTGGTTGCCTCTTTTTAAGCTCTACGGGGACGGCGGAGGGTGAAGAGGAGGAGAAGAAGTGGATTTAAGAAAGAGTCTTCAAGCAATGCTGAGGTGGACTGTTATGGAGAGGAGTTGGGGGATGTGAGGCCCAATAGAGAGTATTTGACGGGAGTTTGGGATTTTAAGTTTGGCTACCGTTAGAGAGGGGCTTAAAAAGATTAAAAACGAAAAACCCTAGTTTTTTTTTACCCTAAAATTCGATCGAGGGCCTATTTGATCCTCAGCAAAAATATTAGGGGCAAAAATGAACCTTATCCCAAAAAAAAAAACAAGCAAGCAAATAAGCAAAATAAGAACGGGGAAAGGGATTAAGGATTATAACCCGAGAAAAGTCTATTCTAATAAATACATCCAAAATAGAAATACAAAGGGGATTTGGGATTAAGGATTACATTAACTTGGAAAAAGTCTATTCTATTAATTACATAAAAATGAGAAAAAGAAATAAAAAATCATATTCTAATAATCCTGCAAAACAAAGGTTAGTTTCCATACAAATGTAAGTACACATCATATATAGGACAATTTAATTTATTTCATTCATTCATAATTAGAGTAATAAATAAAAGGAATAATTAAACACATAAACAAACAAAGATGTCAATGTATGCATAATGCAAGATTTAAAAAGTTGGGTACTTTGGTATGAAGTCATCATTTTTATTATTAAAAATAGATTTTCATGATGCAAATATATAAAAGGGATAAAGTAGGAAGGTACAAAAAGATGATAAAAGTGATAAAGATATTATCCTCACCATAAAAATATTATCTTTACGATGAAAATAATAAATTTATCAAGAAAAACAATAAAAATAATAATAATATTATTTCACCATAAAGATGGAAACTTTATGATAAAAATAATAAATTTTATCAAGGAAATCAACAAAATGATAAAAATGCAATTAATATAATAAAAAAAATAATGAAATGCATAATTAAAAATGTTAAAGTGGCAAGGATGTTATTTTCACCATAAAAATATCTACTTTATGATAAAAATGACGACTTTACCCTTAAAAGGCAATAAAAATTATAAAAATGCAACAAAAATAATAGAAATACTGCAATATTAATATAAATAAATAAATTAAAATTATAAAGATGGTATTTTTACCATAAAAACATAAACTTTATGATAAAAAATATCAAATTTACCATGAAAGGGATGAATATAACAAAAATAGTAAAAATACAATAAAAATAATAGAAATGCAGAAATAAATATGTAAGTAATTAAAAATAACAGAAATAAAAATATTGAAATGATAAAAGTGATATTTTTACCATAAAAATATGAACTTTATGAAAAAAAACATCAAATTTATCATAAATGGCATAAAAGCAACAAAAATTGCAAGAAAGGAGTAAAAATAATAAAAATGTTGGAATATTAATAAAGATAAATAAAAATACAGAGATGAATAAATAAAAATGATAAAGATGATATTTTTACCAAAAAAATGTGAACATTATGATAAAAACATCAAATTTATCATAAAAAGCATAAATACAGTAAAAATTGTAAAAAGCACTAAAAATAATAAAAATACTGAAATAAACACATAACTAAGAAAAATATGGAAGAAATAAATTTATAAAGCAATAAAATTGATATTTTTACCATAAAAATATGGACTTTATGATAAAAATATCAAATTTCACTACAAAAAGCATAAATACAACAAAATAGAAAAAAGGCAATAAAAATAAATAGAGTGCTGAAATAAATAAATAAATAAATATGATAAAAATGAAGTAATATAAATAATAAAGGTGACATTTTTACTATAAAAATGTGAACTTTATGGTAAAAGGGCCAATTTTACTATAAAAAGTATAAATGCAATAAAAATTACAAAAATACCAAGAAATAATAAAAATACAGAAATAAATATGCAAATAAATTAAAAATGCAGAAATGAAAGTATTAAAATGATAAAGATAGCATTTCTACCATAAAAATTGAGATTTTATGATAAAAAGGCCATTTTTATCATAAAAGCATAAATACTACAAAAATTGATAAAAATACAATAAAAATGAGGAAAAATGCAGAAAAATAATAAAAATAAATAAAATAGTGCAGAAATTATAAAAAATCAAAATGATGCAAAAATAATAATAAAAATGATAACTTTACACTAAAATACCCATTTTTACATAAATGGAGAAAAAAAATGCAAAAATGGTGGAAAAATTCAAAATGAATGCAAAAACTCTGGGATCCAACCCAAACTTTCTTCTCCTTCTATATGTCTTATTCACAAACTACAAATCACCATAAAAATCATAAATTTATCACAATAATAAATATTTACAATAAATAAATAAAAATGCAAAAATGATGAAAAATACTAAAAGATGACGGAAATAAGATGAAGAAGATGATAAAAATGATGTTTTTAGTTAGAAAATGATTAGGGGATCCTCAAAGGGACCAGGTAATTACCCTTGATGCGTGCATTGACTTAGATGTGGTTGGGTTTGGATTTAATGGTCTAAATCCTAAGACAATATTGAAAAAAAAGTGAGTTTTGATATGTGTTTAGGGTATGTGGGTCTCCAAGTGCCATAGGAGAGGAAAGAAAAAGAGAGAGAGAGAAAGAGTTCTAAAGCAGTAGGTTTTTCTCTCACTAAAATATCTGCCTTGATGTTTGTGCCACTCTCCTCTTCAAAATAGGAAAAACATCATTTTTTTATATGTCGGTTGGCTTGACCCACGAGCTTGGGTCATGTGACCCACGCTCTTGGGTCATAACCCACGCAGGGGCAATTGGGTCATTTTGACCCGTTGATTAGGTTGAATGACCCACACTTGTGGATCATCAACCCAAGCTCATGGGTGGACTTATCCCCATGGGCTTTTCTCAATTTTTGGTCCTTTTCAGGCCCAAGTTGGCTCCTTTTAAATTTTGGTATCTTTTTAGTATATCTTAGGTTTCTTATTGCTTTTTGGTATCTTTCGAGTTTCTTCTCGATCTAAGCAAGCTTGAGAAAACTTTTGAAGGAGTTTTCCGACTATCTAAGTGACAGAAATTCTTCATCATTAGATTTTTGGGGGACCGTCAAAATTTGGGTATCAACAGTTGCCCCCTGCTTCACATGCGTCGATCAAGCTATCACCTTATCGATGCATGGGAAGCAAACTTTTAAAAACCATGAGATTAGATTTTTAGGGCAACCCCTTACTTCACATGCGTCAATTAACCTGCCACCTTATCGATGTGTGAGAAGCAAAGTTTGAAAACCGTGAGATGAGATTTTTGGGCAACCCCTTACTTTACATGCGTCGATCAAGCTACCTCTTTGTCAATGCGTGGGAAGAAAAGTTTGAAAACCATGAGATGAGGTTTTTGGGGTAACCCCCTACTTCACATGCATTGATCAAGCTACCACCTTGTTGATGCGTGAGAAGTAAAGTTTGAAAACCATAAAAGATGAGATTTTTGGGGCAACCCCTTACTTCACATGCGTCGATCAAGCTGCCACCTTAATGATGCATGGGAAGCAAAGTTTGAAAACCATGAGAGATGATATTTTAAAGGCAACCCCCTACTTCGCATGTGTCGATTAAGCTACTATATTGTCAATGTGTGGGAAGTAAAGTTTGAAAACTATGAGAGATGTAGAAACTTTCATGAGGGTGCTATGTGACTTTTTCTAAAGCCACAAAGTAGGGTGCACTGTATAGCCCTACAGGCTTCAAGCACTAGGTTTCAAAGAAACCAAAGTGCATGTAAAATCATTTGTGAGTGAGTACACTATATAGCCTTATGCAGGCCTCAAGTGTCAGGTTTCGAAGAAACCAGAGTGTCGTGTAATTTTCTAAAGCCATGATGTGTGTAAAATCAAAATACTATGATACAGTTTTGATTTTGAAATTATGATGCATGAGAATTTTGTTCTTGCTTTCAAGGGTTTACCTTTACTGGTAAGGAGTATGTGTTAGGGACTTTGAGTCAATCTGACTACTGTTGTCTCACTTTGATGCGATTCTCACTGTTTCTCCAAGGTT
This sequence comes from Mallotus repandus, assembly GCA_949671775.1. Taxonomy (NCBI): domain Eukaryota; kingdom Viridiplantae; phylum Streptophyta; class Magnoliopsida; order Malpighiales; family Euphorbiaceae; genus Mallotus; species Mallotus repandus. The sequence goes on from CATIWM010262589.1 coordinate 14,908, forward strand.
TAACATGCATCCCTTTGCTAAGGATATCCCTGATTACTGAGTGAAGAGCAAGCGTTCCACAAAATAAGAAGGAAATTCATCAAATGAGGCCGCTGAGAACTGTGATGTATGAGGCAACCCATGATATCATGTTATTCCCTTTGGAGGTAAATTCTTTGATCACACTTCTTTCTCTTCTCAGGCATTCCCTGCCTTCTATCACTCAGCGCAATTCTGTCAAAGAGTTCCCTTGAATACTCTTACTTAAGATTTTAGCATGGTGTATGTTGAGTATGATCTTTATTACTTTCTCCCCTTTTCTTTCATTTCTCTTTTTTCATTCCCTCTTTTTTTTTCTCTTTTTTTTCTTTCTCTTTC
>CATIWM010262656.1:0-33745 GCA_949671775.1 Mallotus repandus
TTGTTGTTTCCTTTTGCTGCTTTTTGTTGTTTTTTGTAGATTTCGATTGTTGCTTTTTGTTGCATGTTGTTGCTTTTTGTTGCTTTGTTATTTTTATACTTTTTCTTGTGTTTGTCGTTGCTTTTTGTAGTTTTTTGTTGTTTCTTGATTGTTGCTTCTTGTTACTTTTTTTAAATTCTCATTGTTACTGATATTAAAATGAATAAAAAAAGAAAACAAAAAAACAACAAAAATATATGAAATTTTAAAAACTAGGTAGCAACAATCATATTAATGAAATATGTGAATTCTTATAATAAGAATGATAAAAATTTTATTTTTCTAATGAAGAAATAGATTTTTTTTTAGTTTTTTTGGGTGCATTTCTACATGTCTTTTTGTTGTGCCCGAGTTGCCCACACTTCCCATATTTGTTTTTGTTTTTATTTTCATTCTCTCACAGTGCTTTGATTCTTTTTTTTTTTTTTTGTTCTTCTAAATTTTATTTTGACTTGCATTGGATCTACTTGTATTTGTTGCTCTTCATTTAAGATTTTTCATATTGCTTGATTTTGAATTGGATGTATTATTTCTTTATATGTTTCCAACAGTGCCTACTTTGTATAGAAATGTGAGCAATATTTGTATGAATCTTGATTCATTTGCTTCAATATTGCAAGTGTATGTGAAAATTGCAGCTCATCAATTTGAAATCTATTGCATGTGCATTTTCTTTCTTGATTTTAACAATGAATGTTATATTCAAGTCATAAATAGTGAATATGTCTTCAGTTAAAGGTTTAACTTGCATTGAAATAAAAAAAAAATAGGAAAGCAGTAATAATAACACAGCTGTATTATTTGTTGCTTTTTATTTCTATAATATAAATTGCCATATTAAATACAATATCAACAATTTCAACATAAAATATCATAAGAAAAATAAGAGTATGATGACAAACAATTACAAGAGCAACAAAAAACAACAACATTAGTAATAGTAAGCTAAAAAGTAATAATATAACCTGTAGCTTTAGGCTTTTTATGTAGTTGTCATTGATAATATCTTGTGATCTTTTTGCAAGCCTAGTGAATGTAGATCTTATAAGATCCAATTTGTATAGGTCATTCTTGTACTAAAGCATGCAGGTACTCTAGCAATGTCGTTATCGATAGTGTTTAGCATTTTTTATCACTGCATTGAACAACTCAGCTATATTTAAAGTCATTACAAAGTATCTATTATTGATTGAGAAAGGTCTAGCCCATTTATGATACCCAATGTTTTTCAAGTATGGAGTTATCCTTTGATCAATCTTGTCTAAGTCGTTTAAGTGGTACTTAAACTCTTCAACGATGTATGCTTTTGCTACTTGAAAAGAAGAATCTTTGATGCTTTTTGAGTTTTTTTTTAAGTTTTTCTTCATGTTGTTTAAAAGATGGTATATACAAATACCATAGGCAGCTTCAGGGTATGTTTCTTGTACTATTTTTCTATACATTCATGTCTGTCAGAAATTATGGACATTCCTTTTATATAGCAAAAAGCATGTCTAATTTTTCTGAAGAACCATTCTTAAAATTCATCATTTTTAGAGTCAACAATAGAGAAAGCAGGAGGAAAGATCTTACCACTAGTATCTTGTATTGTTGCTAAAAGCAATGTGCTATCGTATGTTCTTGTCACATATAGAGGAATGAGTGGTCTTCTTTTGTATCAAGGTCAACAACTAATCCTGGATTTGTTGTTTTCAACTTATATAGGAAACTTGGTAGAAGTATGTGGGATTCATCTAGTTTACCTCTTAGCAGTTGAAGTGCCTTTTCTCTTGATCTCCAAGCTTCTAGGTAGTTTATATTAATGTCATACTTTTCTTTCATGTCTCTTATTATATCAGTTGGTGAGTATATCATTTTGACGCTTTGATATTTTCATTTTATGTAGTCAACTCCTAGAGATATTGTTGCTTGTCTTTGGTTTGCTAATCTGATCTTCATGCCGCAGGTGTGGATGTTGTTGAACTTTTTGATAATAAATTTATTTGTTTTCCATTTTTTTTATAGCTTTTATCACCCAACTGTATTTTTCATCCAAGCATTTTGTAACAAAGCTCAGACTGTTTATCGTAACTGTTTTGTATTATAAGTGGTTCTTGATAGCACTAGATCTTAATGCTTTTTTGAATTCTTCTTTACTATTGTATATTACACCTTCTTCAGGTTTTGTTGTTGTTTTATTGTAGATTATGGATGATTCTTCACTTGTTAAGCTGTGTTCAAAAAGTGATACCAGATCTGTTTGAGCTGTTGATTATTATTGAACTAGTAGCATGTTGTTGTTGAAGCTTGTTTCTAGAAATTCCTTCTTATCAATAGTGATGCATAGAGGGAATTTTGTGAAATGAGACTCTTTCTTCTTTAGTTTTAAATAGAAGAATATAGTTGCATTGTCTTCTATTTTTAAAGGTGGATAATTTTCTCTTACTTTATATGATAATTTTTTGAAAATCTATTTCAATTCAAAGTTTATTCCATAGTATTTTCAGCATTTCGTAAAAGTTGTTATTTGTTTGTATGGTAATCCCAGTCACATCAAAATAAACATAATTCACTACTTCATTCCAGTTCCCATTATGATAAATGAAAATAGGTATAACTTCCATTGTACCTGTAATTAAAAAATCAAAGATATTGAATAGTGATTTTGATATTTTAAATATTGTTAATTTTTGTTTCTTCTTGTTGCTTTTTTTTTCTCATATTTTCAGCTTTTGTAGCTTATTGTTGCTTTGCATTGCTTTTTCTCTCAATATTTTTAGCTTTTGTTGTTTCTTATTGTTTCTTATTGCTTTTTGTTATTTTTTTTATTTTTTAGAAACTGAATGATGAATGTTATTTTTATTGTTTATAACTATCGAAACATGTTTATATCGTTTAAATTTAGTTTAAACATTTTTTATAATTATGAGTTATTGTTATTGAAACAATGTGATTCCAAAAATTTTGTTTATTATCGATTTTAGAAAAATAGAAAACCATATTTGATATGTTTATGAGTTACGTACCTGGTTTGTGAATGATTTTTTCTTTTGATCTTCAATGTTGTTTCAATTATTATTTTAATGTTGATCTCTATGATTTGTTCAACAAATTTGGTGCAGATCTCATTTTTGTAGATCATGAAACTTGAGTTCCAAGTAATTGCTATCTTAAAAACAAGTAGAAAAAAGCAACAAAAAACAATTGGAGAAACAAATTGCAAGTTTGAGCTTATCGCGATTTTGATTGATTGAAGAAAAAAGTAAAATTGATTGGAGAAGAAGTTTGAGCTAATTGATTGAAGAAGAAGATTCATTGAGCTGATCGATATTTTATTTAGGAATCATTGCTTGTTTAGGAAATATTTTTTGTTTGTTTTGGAACATTTTTTTTCTTTTAGTTGAAAAAAATATGATTGTATATATGGTGTAGATTTGAAACAAAAAAAAAAGTTCCTTAAAGTTAGTTTTGAAAATATTTTTGGTCAATGTGACTTTTAATAATATTTTTGATTTTTGGTCTATTTATGAAAAAATCCCTTATATATATATATATACATATACTAGAGGGAATGAAGCAAGAAATATTATAAGTTATATGTACCAAACTCTTGTTTTGATACCAAGACATACTATATAACTTATAAATTTACCCCTACTACCTTTTTTATAGGTAGTAGGGGTAAATTTATCAAGGTCAGGGTTGACTTTATAGATAACAACAGCAATATCATGAATACATGATTCATGACAGGCATTTATACATTTTGGATCTTTGCAAGGGGGGTTTCCATAATAATAAATAGTATTTTTTTAAGACAGAGAGTCTGTCTTTAACAAGAACTTTATTTATTATATTTATAAAATATTCAAAATAATCTAAATATGTCTGGTAAAATTCCTTTTCTCCATTTTCTAAGGCAATCTTAAATATTTCTTTTGTAACATCACTAATTTTTTTGAGCAATGCATTCTCAATTTGTTTTTTATCAAATCCATACATAGATTGTCTGGGCATTTTTTCTTTTCCTTTTCTTTCTCTTATAATCTCAAGATATGCTCTATCTTTCTGGGTAATTTCTTGCTTCATTATGTCTATTCGGGCATTAAGATTCTTTACTTGGGTATTGATTTTTACAAAATTTTTACAACAACAAAGATCACTCACACAATTACTTTCTAGTAGGAATCTTTCAAACATAGGTCTATTATTATGTAATATTGATCATAATATTTTGGGTATTTCATGAGGGGCAATAACCTTTTGTGGTGTTTCTTCTTCTTTAAAAACTTCTGGGTCAACATAGAAATTATGACTAATATAAGTTCGGGTATGTTCTATAGCTAAATGGGCAATGGGGAATTTTCTCCAAGAACTTTACTAATAAAATTAGTTTTAGCCTTTTTAATTTAGCTCCAATGCTTAAAAACTCCTAGTGGATTTCCTCCGTGGGTGAGTACATAACAAAATGTATTGAGCTTATTAACCTCTTCTTTTATCTTAGTAAAGTAGTGTGTAAGGGCAGTTCAGGCTTCTAATTTTTTGGGCCTATTTTCTTCAAAGACATGTAAGTTCCAAACGGAATTCACAAGTGCTTCTTTAGGGGTATATAAACGTTTACCTACCATTCCTCCAAAATATGAACTTGATTCTTTTGGGATTATTGGTAAGTGGGCATTTCCAACTGTTATTGAGGGTAATGAAATTGGGCCTTGGGGGTATAAAATCTTCCATGGGCAAAGGGCATTCTGTTGGGTCTTCTGAATCCTCTAGATGTCGAAGGACGATCTATCTACAATTAAAGCTTCAACATGATTATAAGCTTTTGGATAAGCTTGCCCACTTAAAAAATTAGCAGGTGTATTCTTTTCTCCTCTTATATGTTTAAATTTAACATGATAATTTACAACGGCTAATATTTCTAAAAATTCAATCCATCTAGCATTACTAATCTTTCTTTTTGAACTATCTTTTAATTTATTACTGAATTTAACTATGGCAACACAATAAGTTCTTATTGTAAATTCTTTTAAATATTTGGGGGGCATTTTTTAAGCCAAAGGGCATTACATTCCATTCAAAATGTCCTTCTGTATAGGTAAAAGGACATTACATTCCATTCAAAATGTCCTTATATACAGGTAAAAGTTGTCCACTTCTTACTTTCACGATGCATTTTTACTTGCCAAAATCCTGATTTACAATCAAACTTACTATACCAATAACTATCTTGTAGTTTATTAATTAAAACATCCTTGTTTAGTTATCATTTAGCCTTTTATAATTTATAACCATTCTACTTTCTCCTTGGACAATTTCTGATCGTTTTTTAACTATAAGGGCTGGGCTTTTATGTGGGCTTTTAGATTTTTCTATACATCCTTAATCCAAAAGTTTTTTAATATGATATTCAAATTCTTTCCTATCTTTATTTCCTGGTGCCTAGGCTTCCTCTTTTATAACCATATCAGGGCATAATATCTTAAGGTCACAATATTCCTTATTTTTAATCCAATGTTTAGTAGGCTCTTCTCCTATATTTCCTTCATAGGCCAATTCATCTATAATTACATTAATTTTTTCATTTCTTGAATTTAAAACTTCTACTTTTCCGATTTGGGCAATACAGCTAAAAACACACTTTTCTAGAAATAAATCGTCTTTATCTTCTTTCATATCATAAAAATAATTTTCTTGTTCTATTAATTCTTAGATTATTCTTTCTTTTGGTTCTTCACACATAAGGGCATACGCCTTACAACTTCCTTTAATTTTGCATTTACAATCTTCATAAGAATCTTGTTTTTTGTTAGTGTAACTATATATTTTAGGGGTGTTATTTGACTATATTTTTCCTAAGCCCACTATAGGTGTTTGGATAGTGTTTCTAGATAATGTCATAAGGTTAATTATGAGGGTAACTGATCCTCCATCTTGTATTAAAAACCTTAATCCTATAAAAATATCAACTTTTAGCTCAAAAGGTGCTATATATATTACTAGGGCATTATATTTTTCTGTTCTACAACTATCTCCTATTTCAATAGAACTTCCTAAAATAACTTTTGTATATTTTATAAAGCTTCCATCCATTTGTGTAGCATTCATTGGCATTTTAGCAGGTACTATTAATTCTTGGGGTACTAATTCTCTTTTAATAATTAACATTTTACAATCTGTATCTACAAATCCTTCTACTGGTATTCTAATTTTTCCTCTTACTACATGGCATTTTTAAGTCTAATTGTAGTCCTTCTATTTGGTTTTTAAGGGCACTGCTAATAAATCTAAAGTTTTGGTTTCACTTCTCTTGTTTTATCAAAATCTATTTCTATGGCTTGTAATTTTCCTGAGCACGAACGAGTATTTGCAGAAGCTAAAGTAACAGTAGAGTCTACTACACTTAGTCTTCCATATACATCTTATACTTTCTTCTCTATTCCTATTATTTTAGTTGATATTTGTCCAAAAAATGCTAATATAGCATTATTTTGGGTAATTATAATTCTATCTTGGTTTATTGGGGTGCTTTCAGGATTTACTAACCCTAAGTTTCTTTTGTAGTGTTTGCTTTCTAAATCTTTTAAAGTGGTTATATAAAAGGTATTATCTTCAGTGTTCATTCTCTTAAATATAATTTTCTAAATTCTGTTACCATTTTTTCCACTTTAACTAGTTGCCTTTTATTTTCTAGTGTACTATTTTTTTACTTGGCCAAGGAGGGCAATATTTTGTAATTCTACCTGTTTTGGTTTTAATCCAATTAGTGTTACTATTCTTTCTATTTCTTCAGGGGCAGGTATTTTATCTAGATTAGCTTTAGATAGTTTTTTTATTAAATCCATTGCTAATTGCTTTATATATCCTATATTACTATTTTTCAACTTTTCTTGAATATAAAGTAACATGTCTTCTATAATTGAATTAGGCATTAGGTCTTTATTTACTACTTGGTTTGTGTTTGTTTTAATATTAACTAAAGATTGTTGTTCCAGTTTTCTTATATTTTGTTCTATATATTCTAATTTTTTAAAAACATGGGTATGGATTTTATCTATATTTTGGGCTAAAGTTATATTAAAGTCTATGAGAGTATTTAACTATGGGTTGTCTTCAGTATGGAATTTATGTTTTGGGTCTGTCGCTAAAGGAAACCGACACTTTAATCTATATCAACTTTCTTTAGTTTTCCATTTATGTCTTGGTATTCCATGGTCCGGGATATATAAATCTAGATACTCAATGTGTTTAAACCTAAGGGCTTCGAATATTTCATTCCGAATTTGGTATCAAAACAAGAGTTTGGTACATATATTGACCATATACCATATAGCCACTACTACTTTCCATACTTCTTCAGCTACTTCTATAGTTATGCTATAGGTATCTTCTTCTATAAATTCTTCTATAGATTCTTTATCTTCTATTTCTACTGTATCTAAATATTCTTGATATTCTTCTTCATGTAAAGGGGTACTTGGTGGGGTAGGCTTTCCTATATTAAATTCATTTAGTAAGTTATCAAATTGTGTCATAAAATTATTAGTTACATGGGAATCAAAACTTATAAATTCACAAACATAATTAGTCTCTATATCCTCTCCTGTTTTGGTCATTTCTTCATCATCTTTAGGGGCACTTATTGGTTTATAATATGTAAATCTAACTGTCAAATCACCATTGTTATTATAGTAAAACATACTTTTCTCAGGGGTAATTACTTAGGTGTCACTTTTTTTCATAAATTTTACTCAAGTCCCATGGTAGGCCAGCTAATTTTTCACTATCTATCTTTGGGGGGCAATCATTTTTATTCGATTACTAGCCATTAATTTTATTATCCCATTAATATCTACTTTATATTTTACTAAAGTATTATTACTAGTTCTTCCCATAAATCCTATGCACAAGGCAATTATTTCTTCTTCCATGTCATATAATCCTTTAGTCATTATGCCTATTTCATAATACTTACAAAAATCTTTAATACTCATAAAATAATTTGGACTTAAATAGAATATGCCTTGATTTTGGTTCATATTAGCCTCTATTGTTCCTATTATACCTTTTATTCTATTAGTCTTGTTACGGGTATCTGTTACTACTATGAAAACTTTATATCCTGATTCTTTTCTAACCATTCCTTTTAATCCGATTTATTAATCCTATATGCATTATATTCTGTCCATTATTTATTAGTTCTTAGGCAGTTGTATGGTGAATTAATGGTACTACAACTTTGTTATTATCATTTACTTTTAAGAAGTCTTCTCTAGTATGTTTGTATAAGGTAGTACCCTAAGTCCATGTTTTACTTTTGTATAATATTTTCGGGCTTAACAACCTAAGGGCTTCCTGGTTCAATACTTGTATATCTTCATTAACATTGACTACTTCCTCCAATCTAAATGATCCATTTCTTTTACTATTATTTCTTCGCATTATATTATTTATTAATGAAGGGGAATTTTCTGGATCTAGGGTACTGATAATGTTACTACCGCTATTACTTCCTTGTTCTGTCATTATTCCTGTTTAGTAACTTCGTCCTTTAAATATATTATTCCTTTTTCTTCTGTTTTATTTTTATTTTTTAATTCTTCTTTAGAAGGGGCATTAGGGATTGGTTTAGTTATATTTTATTGCTTAGGGGCAGATCTTCTTTCTACATATGGTGGGAATTTATTTGATATACTACCTTTCTGTTTAACCTGGATACCTTCAAGTGTAGTTTTAATTTTTTTTGAGTCTAATTGTAATCCTTCTATTTGGTTTTTAAGGGCACTTGCTAATAAATCTGAAGTTTTGGTTTCACTTACTTCTCTTATTTTATCAAAATCTCTTTCTATGGCTTGTAATTTTCCTAAGCACGAACGAGTATTTGCAGAAGCTAAAGTAACAGTAGAGTCTACTACACTTAGTCTTCCATATACATCTTCTACTTTCTTTTATATTCCTATTATTTTAGTTGATATTTGTCCTAAAAATGTTAATATGGCATTATTTTGGGAAATTATAATTCTATCTTGGTTTGCTGGGGTGCTTTTAGGATTTACTAACCCTAAGTTTCTTTCGTAGTGTTTGCTTTCTAAATCTTTTAAAACGGCTATATAAAAGGTATTATCTTCAGTGTTCATTCTCCTAAATATAATTTTCTAAATTCTGTTACCATTTTTTCCACTTTAACCAATTGCCTTTTATTTTCTAGTGTACTATTTTTTACTTGGTCAATGAGGGCAATATTCTGTAATTCTACTTGTTTTGGTTTTTCTTCAAATAGTGTTACTATTCTTTTAATTTCTTCAGGGGTAGGTATCTAATCTAGATTAGCTTTAGATAGTTTTTCTATTAAATCCATTGTTAATTGCTTTATATATCTTATATTACTATTTTCCAAATTTTCTTGAATATAAAGTAACCTATCTTCTATAACTGAATTAGGTATTGGGTCTTTATTTACTACTTGGTTTGTGTTTGTTTTAGTATTAACTAAAGATTATTGTTCCAGTTTTCTTATTTTTTCTTCTATATATTCCAATTTTTCAAAAACCTGGGTATGGATGTTATCTATATTTTAGGCTAAAGTTATATTAAAGTCTATGAGAGTATTTAACTGTAGGTTGTCTTCAGTATGGAATTTATGTTTTGGGTTTGCTGGTAAAGGCACTTTAATCTGTATCCACTTTCTTTAGTTTTCCATTTATGTCCTGGTATTCCATGGTCCGGGATATATAAATCAAGATACTCAATGTGTTTAAACCTAAGGGTTTCGAATATTTCTTTACCTTTCTCCAGATTGGGTAATAGACTAGGTATCACTATTTATTTCTTCTTAGGGTTCAGGTTCTAATCTTATCAAACTATTAAAATAATTTTCAAAATTAGCCACTAATTTTCCTTTTCTTTGTAAACCTTTGTAATTGGCCAATGTAGGGTTTCTAGTAGTCCATCTTCTTTCTCTAGCTATCATTCTTATAAGGGCATCCCTTACTCTAACTAAGTCACTATTATTTGTTAAATCTAGCAATTTTAAGGCCTCAACAAATTTTTCTGGTGCTTTAGTTGGGTTTACCATTGATTTTCACTTACATTCATCAGTATTGGGGTAAATGTTCTTAGAGTTCTAAGTAAACTATGTATAATTTTAAATTTTCTAATACATTCACTAATTGGGAATTTACCATTTATTTTATCTACTTCTACTTGATTCATAAACTGATTAAGGGCAGTTATTAATTGGTGATTTGTTGTTATATTATTGAATTCTAAATTGTCTAATGCTTATATTAACTTTAATATATTAGGGTTAACCTCAGTGGTTTAATTACTAGGTTCTGTCATACTATCAATTGAGCTATTTATGATTATTTTTCTTGGATTTGATTTTCTAATAGGGTAAGTCTCATATGAGCTGCTCCTAATTCTAATTGTGCTTAGGCCAAAGCAATTGGAGTATTAGAGAATCTTGGATAACTAACTCTATAATTATAATAATTTATAAGGGCATTTTCTACTTTAATATCATCTTTTAGTAATCTGATTTCTTGTCTTAATTGGGTAAGTTGAACTTTACTCATCTTTCTAATTCTAGGCTTCTTTGGGCAAGATTAATTTGTATTAATACCTTTTTATTTCATTTTTAATTTCACTAATTTTTTTTTTGTTTAGGGTATTCTAATTGGGTAAACTTAACTAGGTTAAATTCTAAGTTAATTAAATAACTTATTTTTTCCTTTTTTATTTGTCTGAAATATTCTTTACACATACTTAGGCATAAAATCCAACAAGCTTTTCTTTTAATAATCTTAAATATGATAAATAACTTTTCAAATTTATTTCTATTTTGATTATATTTTGCAATATCCCTATTTGGGTTTCTAATACTTCAAGAGTTTTTGGTCTTCCTAAAACTTCACTTTGTTTTAAAAGATATTCAACATCTTCTAGTGCTTCTCGAAAACTTCTTAGTTATTCTTCTAGTATATGTCTTATACCAATATGTACCAGACTCTTGTTCCTATATCGTCAATATATATTCCTTTATAGTCACTTATATCCTTTAGGGGGGACCTCTAGAGTTTGGTAGTAGGGGTACCAAACTCTTATTTTGATACCACTAGTGAAAATGAAATAACTAGTATAAGAATGGTCAATATATGTACATTCCGAATGATGTACCAATATGTACCAAACTTTATAGTCACTTATATCCTTTAGGTATATATTAAAAAATTCCTTTATAGTCACTTTTGGTATTCTACGGGTAAAATGAGTGAATATTTGGTCACACTAAGAATACCTTATTTAGTTATTTAGAAACATTTTTAGGAGAATCCGTAAAAGCACATTGGGAAACTTATAAGTTTCGATTTCCTTAAGAAATAGAATAGTTAATTAGTTATGGTAATAATCCTTGAAATTTTGTAAATAGGGTAGGAATAATTACAACAGGATAAGACCCTAATACTGGTAGTACAATAATACAAAAAGATGCCCTTACCAAACTAGAAAGATTATCTATAGATCATTTTAAGCATATAGTAGATTTTACTAATGAATAGTACTATCTCACTACCATTAGTGGAAATGCCTTTAATCTTGTAATAGGAGATCAAATGTTAGATAAACTGCCCGGAGCCCTAGGAAGAGAAATTGCAGACCCATTCCAAAAGGATATAAGTGACTATAAAGGAACATATATTAACCATATAGGAACAAGAGTTTGGTACATATTTAGAACTCGTAAAGAAAAATGTACTACCATACACATTACTAAACAACTTAAAAGAGAATATAATTTTTGTAAAAAAATATTTGTGCCTCAACAATATGGTAGAAAATCATTTAACTATGCCTGTAAAAGAATAGGTCCCCCTAAAGGAAGAACACCAACAACTAAAACAACTAGAGCTAAAAGACAAAGACCATATAGTAAAACTTATAAAAATAATTACTATAACCCTAGAAATGATGATACCCCTAAAGGATATTTTACCCGTAGAAGCAATAACAAAGGAAAATTAAATTATGACCCTAGTAAACATATAAGAAAATTCAACAAAGAAAGAACTTATACAAATGAACTAAGTTGTTTTACATGTGGAGGATTAGGCCATTTTGCTAAAGATTGTCCACAGAAGAATAATATACATAATAAGCAAGCAATGCAAGTATCGTGTATAAATGAGAATATAATACCCCTAGATGATGAAATGAGTGATAATGAAAATGTTTTCTCTATAGTATCTTACGCTATAGGAGAAAATAATACAATGATAAAACCAAATACAGAAAGTGTAGGAACATTTATAGAAGAATTTGGTATAAAGAACCATTTGATTTAGGACCCAAGAAAGATATGAAAAAGAGGGAGATTTTTTTAGTGAAATAGAAGGATATAGATGTGGATTAGATGGTACATTTGGATTCACATGTATGAATGAAATTGTAACTCTAAGAAAATATGATATAATACCCAAGCAACCTTGTATACATAAATGGAAACAAGGATTAGGAGACCCTTCTAAGCCTTAGATAAAATGTAAAAATCACCCTTGTACCTCAATGAGATTGCAATGTACCCGATGTTTTGATATAGGATGTCTAAAATGTTTTAAAGATTATGTGCCTAAAGAAAATATAGAAGAAACTCCTAAAACAAGTCCTATTGTTTATGCTCCAAATTTAGACATAAACACAATAGGATTAAGAATAAACACACTAGAAAACAAAATAGCAAAACATGACCTAGATATATTAGAACTAAAGAAAAATATATAAAAAAAAAGAAGAAAAGGTCATATTTCAAAAACCTAGAGGAATCGAGATAAAAGAACCAGGAGAAAGTAGTACCCAAGAAATATTAGAAAATTATACATGCTCCTTTGAGGAAGTAAAAGAAGTAACCTGTAGTAGTGAAAATGCTAAAATAGTACTGCCCCTTAAATGTAATAATGAAAATGAAATAACTAGTATAATAATAAAATGCCATATAGTAAAAGGAAAAATTAGAATACCAGTAGAAGGATTTGTAGATACAGGTTGAACAATGCTAATTATTAAAAAAGAATTAGTACTCCAAGAATTAATAGTACCTGCTAAAATGCCAATGAATGCTAGAAAAATGGATAGAAGCTTTATAAAATATATAGAAGTTATTTTAGGAAGTTATATAGAAATAGGAGATAGTTGTAGAAGAAAAAAATATAATGCCCTAGTAATATATATAACACCTTTTGAACTAAAAGTCGATATTTTTATAGGATTAAGGTTTTGATTACAGATGGAGGATCAGTTACCCTTACAATTAACCATATGGCATCATTGCCCGTCATGAATCATGTATTTATGATATTGCTGCTGTTATCTATAAAGCCAACCTTGACCTTGATAAATTTACCCCTACTACCTATAAAACTGCCCAGGTCAATTTCGATTCTCTTTTTAAATATGGATTGTTAGACAATTTCCATATTTATTATCCCCAAATGGCCAAATGTATTTCAAATTCAAGAATCAAATAATGTGTTGAAGATTTATACCTAGGACATAACATGAAATATGGCTATGTTATGATTGAATCATCTCCACCTGAATGGCAGGACAAAATAATCCCCGGAAGATCTAAAGTATTTATGACTCTCACAAATCAAGACATGTCTAATACATTAAGATCTAATGAAACACCGAGCAATTCCCCGATTGATTCCCAATTAAATCACTGGAGAGCTTATGTAATTGCTAGTAATTAGCAAATAAACATTATTAAACCAGAAGAATATTTACTAGCCGCAGAAGTTCCAAATTTTTATCAGATTTATGCCCACAAAAAGGTTGAGTTTGATTTCGAATATGGATTTGATGTGAAAACACTCCATGAAGAACTAATAACCCACTATCAATATGCAAATAGAGGAACCCACAACCAACTAGGAGATGCCTCTGATCCAGAAGACGCCAATGAAGATAATCTTTTAGAATATTAAGAGTGTCGGCAAAATATAAACCATAACTTTATAAGAAGCAAAGATTATTTTATCTTATGCTTTAATAAGCGGTTATCACGTGTCTAAAATATAGGTATTTTGGCAGAATATAAACCACAACTTTGTAAAAAGCAAAGATTCTCTTATCTTATGCTTTAATGAGTGGTGTATTGCCTTAACTTTATTAAAGTCTAGGTTTTATAAGTTACCAGTAATATGACTCTTGAGGTAATATAAATAGAGGATGTGAATAAGGTAAGGAAGCAAGGAAGGAGAGAAAAAAAAAAAGAACTTTGTACTCAAAACTTCTTTTGTATCCAAAACCTTTTAAATAAAAGTTCATTGTTTATAGCTCTCATTGCTTCCAGTTTTTATTGTAAGTATCCTTTACCTATGGCTGAGTAGTTTCCTCTAGTTTCTTTATTCTAAGGAACGAATTAAGTTAATTATGTACTCAAAGGTATGTGGTAAGGTACCTAATGGTTCATATCATCTCTTGAGTTCCTATGTTGGTATACACTTCCTAGGGAGGATAGCACGACTCCATCAAGGTTCAGTGCTGCTGTAAGTCTTGTAGAATACCAAAAGATGGTAAAAAGGCAAGAATCAGTATGTTTTGCTTGGTAGATGAACTATATAAGCTTTGCTCCAGGTTTCGTGTCCAAACAGAAAGCTAATATCTGACAATGGCAAAAGGAGATGATATTGATCTAAGGATAAGTATGGGTTTTTTTTTAGTACATATGAAACCTTATGTCTAGTACTTCAGAATAAAGAAGCTTTGTTATTATCATCTATACTGCACCCTGTTATTTACACCCATACAGCTTACTGAAAGGATAAATTAGACATCTTATGCATTTAGTTTTTGGTTTAATTTTACTAATTTTATGTTATTTAATACCTTCTTTTACATTTTATATGTACTTGTATTTGACATTAGAAAACATTTCTAAAGATTGTTGAGATCCTAGGTTGACAGTTACCTGAACTACTTGCCCTAATTTTAGTTAAAAGATGCACTTAGAGGTGAAAACACCAAAGAGCCGCTCAATGCACTCTGTCAACTTAGGATAGGGCAAGTAGTTAGGGTAACTATCAACCAAAGATCTCAACAATCTTTAGAATTATTTTCTAATGACAAATACAAGTACATATAAAATATATAAAAAAGGTATTAAATAACATAAAATTAGTAAAATTAAACCAAAAACTAAATGCATGAGATGTTTGATTTATCCTTTCAGTAAGTTGTGTGAGTGCAAATAACAGGGTGCGGTATAGATGATAATAAAAAAGCTTCTTTATTCTAAAGTACTAGACATAAGGTTTCATATGTACTAAAAAAAACCCATACTTATCCTTAAATCACTATCATCTCCTTTTGCCTTTGTCAGATATTAGCTTTCCATCTGGACACAAAACCTGGAGCAAAGCTCATACAATTCATCTACTAAGCAACAACATGTTGATTCTTGCCTTCTTACCATCTTTTAGTATTCTACAGGACTTACAGCAGCACTAGACCTTGATGGAGTCATGCTATCCTCCCTAGGCAGTGTATACCAACACAGGAACTCGGGAGATAATATGAACCATTAAGTACCTTATCATATACCTTTGAGTACATAATTAACCTATGTCATTCCATAGAATAAAGGTAAATTTATCAAGGTCATAATATTATGCCATGTAGTAATATATTCACTTATATTACTACATGGCAAATTATTATAGAAACCCCCCTTGCAAAGATCTAAAATGTATAGATGCTCGTCATGAATCATGTATTCATGATATTGATGTTGTTATCTATAAAGCCAATCTTGACCTTGATAAATTTACCCCTACTACCTATAAAACTGCCCAACTCAATTTCGATTCTCTTTTTAGATATGGATTGTTAGACAATTTCCATATTTCTTGTCCCCAAATGGCCAAATGTATTTCAAATTCAAGAATCAGGCAATGTGTTGAAGATTTAAGCCGGGGACATAACATGAAATGTGGATATGTTATGATTGAATCATCTCCACCAGAATGGCAGGACAAAATAATCCCTGAAAGATCTAAAGTATTTATGACTCTCACAAATCAAGACATGTTTGATACATTCATACCTAATGAAAGACCGTGCAATGCCCCAATTGATTCCCAATTAAATCACTGGAGAGCTTATGTAATTACTAATAATGGCAAATAAACTTTATCAAACTAGAAGAATATTTGCTAGCTGCAGAAATTCCAAATTTTTATCAGATATATATATATATATATATATATATATATATATATATAGTGCAAAATGCAGATTCATGACTAATAATATTTTAAATATAATACCATTAGAGTGTTTTACATAGAATGGAACATTTGTATTTTAAAATAATACTTAGAAAAGGTTTTTTATTTTGAAAAAATAATATGTTTCTATCCTGAACTTTGGGCCAATTATCAATTGAATCATACTTTGAAAGTCATTTTAATTTGCTCTTTTAACTTTTTTTTTTTTATGAAAATGGGGAGTTTATAGCATCAGGAGTGGACCGGGGCATCCCAACTAGGTTGGCACACCCTTAGCACAAGCATCACACACTATAAACATTTTTTATTAAAATAAAGAAAAAGAATATTGTCTATACAACCCATATAAGGGGAAAGAAAATCAAACAAAGCATCAAAATCTATCATTCTCCATGCTGATAGCATCATTGATCATGAGATTATGACAACAAGATGGATATGAATTCCACCATTTGCATTACTATGAAATAAGTCCCATAGAAGCCAACTTGTCAGCAACTTGGTTACCCTCTCAATAAGTATGGCTAGCATAAAACTGAAGATGACTCAGCTGATTGATGCATTTTTGCCAAGAAGAACAAACTTGCCATGGAATTGCTACACTTCTAGATTACAATAGCCAAACCACGTAAGAAGAGTCTGACTCAATCAAGATTGGAGAAAACTTTAGCTAAAAGGCTTTATTAACTACAATGGTGACAGCCAATAGTTCGGCTTCAAAAGTGAACTTGATACCCACCAAAGATGCGAAAGAAAGAAGAACCATTAGAATTTTGAAATAAACTACCAGCAGCTACCCAACCAGGACCACCAACAGCTGCTCCATCACAATTAATTTTAACCCATCCAATCGGAGGATGCATCCAGATCACTAGCGTTGCAACTGGAAGGTGACGGTAGATACTAGCAACTCAAGCGAACACAAAATTAGAAGATCTGCTTACGAATTACACATGTGGCCAAATTTAAAAAATTCTACTTCCGTGATACAACAACAAATAAACCTAATTGAAGCCAAAATTGAAATGAAACAATCTTTAAAGAGTAAACTATTATGTGCATGCCAAATAATCCAAATAGCAGCCTGAATACCAACTCGCCACAAAGCTAAAAATTGAGAAGAAAAACATACTTTAGTAGCAGATTTGAATAAATGAAGAAAACCATGCAAAAGCTCAAAAGAAACCTCAAACATGCTACCAAGAGCATACCAAACTGCAGTGGCATAAGAACACTAAATGAAAACATGATCTAATGAATCTTTAGCTCGACAACAAAGGCAACAACCAGATACCAGCTAGTGGCCATTTTATTAAAGTAATTCTGTGGTGGGTAACTTACCATGTAATGCTCTCCATGTGAGAAAAGAATGAGAGGGAGGTAGATAGTGCCTCCAAACGTCCCTACTCCATGCCACTTTAGGCAAAGCACATCTAAATTCATTATAAGTAGTCTTGCAAGTTAAAATCCTCGTTGAAGAGAAATGACACACAAAAGAATCTTCAGTCAAAGATGAGAAAATCACATTATTAATATCAGCAACAATATAAGGGTACGAATTTCCAAATGAGTCTGGAAGATGCCATATATCATCATAATAAACATCAGAAATTAAAGCCTGAAGCAACTTATGATGAGAAGGTGGAATAATAACTTTATCAATAGTGCAATAGCCAAGCCAATTGTCAAACTAAAAACTAAGAGAAGAATGCTTATGAATAACCCATTGACAACTCTCTTGCACCTCCAAATAACAATAATTTATAGAGGACCAAATGGACAATAAAGCCAAATGCAGCTGAGGTTTCCTAAAAGCATTAATAAATTGACTTCTCAAAAAGGAACAAAACAAAGCTATTATCACTAGCTACTTTGTAAGCCAACTTAGATAACAAAGCCTTATTAAGCCAAGAAAACTTTTTAAGGCCAATCCCACTTTCGTTAAGAAGAGCACAACATTGGTTCCATTTCACCATGACATTCTTTTTAGATTTAATATCTCCTATCTATAAGAAGTAATGAATACATTTCTCCAAATGCTTAAGGAACTAAGAAACCATGAATGAGTGGAGAAACAAACTATAAATGACAGAATTAATCAAAGTCAAATGCCCTGCCATAGATAAAGTATTTCCTTTCCATTTATCAAAGTTAGAAAGAATTCTATCTGTAATGCCTTGAAGCCATTTTCTCTTTGGAGCACCAATGAACAAAGGAACACTAAGGTAAGTGAAAGGAATAGAACCACGGTGGAAGCCCTCAACAGAATAAAGAGAGTTCATGCAAGAACTAGTTACAGAATTTCCAAAAAATATCTTTGATTTATTCTAATTTACACACTGACTAAAAATGTTACCATAATTATGAAAAATGCGAACTAGCTGCTAGATATTGACCTTTGAAGCTCTGCAAAAAATTAATACATCATCTGCATAAAGCAAATGAGTTGGGCAATTAATCTTACTTGGAGCATGCATAGGAACCAAATGGTTTATTTTAAAAGAATGATCCAACTAATGATTTAAGAAGTCATCAGCAATACAGAAAAGAAGAGGCAACAAAGGATCTCCCTGCCTAACACCACATGAGCAACCAAAATACCCTTTAGGAGATCCATTGATGAGAATAGAAATCCTTACAGAATAAAAAAATTCAAAATCCAAGTGCAGAAAACATTAGAGAAACCAAAATTCTCCAACATAGATAGAATAAAACCGCAATCCATTGTGTCAAAAGCTTTTAGAATATTAATCTTGATTGCCATATTACCACCCCAACACTGAGAATTAAGTAAATTGACTACTTCCGAGGTTACTGTAATGTAATTCTCAATATTATGACCCTTAATAAAACCAAATTGGTGAGGATCTACAATCTTTGAAGCAATAGGAGCTAGCTTATCAGCTAAGTTTTAGTGATAATTTTGAAAATAAAATTACACAACATAATAAGCCTAAATTTATCAACTGAGTTAGCACCATGAACTTTGGGAATTAAGCTCATTAAATTAGAATTCAGGCCACTAACTATTGATCATGTAACAAAAAAATGGTGAACTGCAGCACAAACATCCCTCCCAACAAAATCCCAATATTTTTTAAAAAAAAAAATCATGTGGAGCCATCAGGACCCGGGACACTATGCTAATCCATATCAAAAACAATATCCTTAATTTCAATATCAAAAGGAACCTGAAGAAGCAAATTATTCTCTTTGTGAGAAACCAAAGTAGCAATTACATCTTTAACAAAATAGTAATCCCTTTGAAGGAGAAGCAGAAAAAAGCTCAGAGAAATAATCAATCACATGATTAGAAATAATTTTGTCATCCATTACAAGAGAATTATTAATAACCAGACTGTGCATACAAAATTGAGGACAATGCCGAATGAGAATATTATGGAAAAATTAAGTATTCCTATCCCTATAATGCAACCATTTAATGTGACTTTGATCTTTAAGCATGTAGTACTTATAATTAAGAAAAGATTGAAGACGTTGATGAGCATCCACTTCTTTAGAATGAATAGCTTCTGAAAAGCCTTGGACATTAATTTTAGTCTGGTTATCAATGAGATTTTTCTTTGCCAATGAAATATTAACATCCACATGGCCAAAAACATTCATGTTCTAGCTGCAAAAATAAACCCGAAGTAACTTAAGTTTCTGCATAAGCACCTGCATAGGGTTCCTAATAAAGGACAAAGAAATCCAAAACGCTTTGACATCTTGACAAAAATCTGAATGATCCACCCACATAGAATAAAAATGAAAAGGTTTGGGATTGAGATCATTCATTTGATGGCAAGTAAGAAGAATGGGGTGGCGATCTAAATTATGATGCACAAGAGTAAAACACTTAATGAATCTCTAAAAGCCAAGAGCCTTATTGTTACAAAATGCTCTATCAAGACGAATGGCAATGCGCTGATCACCAATCCTATTATTAGCCCAAGTAAAAAAAGATCCTCAAGTATCCAAGTAAGAGAGACCACAATTATTCATACCAGAAATAAATTCAGAACAAGAATGAGAAGATGGAGAGCGACCACCAAATTTTTCATGAGCTCTAAAGTAAGAATTAAAGTCTCCCAAGATATACCAATTCCCATCACAAATAGGAGTAAGCTGAATTAGATTATTCCAGAGAAGTCTTCGTCTAGTAGACAATACATGAGCATAAATACAAGTAAGAAAATGCCAATCTAAATCCAGAAAAAATTTTATAGTTAACTGCTGCTCTGAACTGGCCAAAAAGAAAACATTCCCAGCACCAATGGAAGAAGAAACCATCACCCAAAGAGAAGAATTATGAGCCACATAAGATAACCCCAATGAAGTCTAAAACCAAAAATAAATAGATTCAAAATCAACCTTAGGTTCTGCAATGCATAAAATATCCGAACAATGAGTCTTACAAAAGTTAGAAAGTGTAAGTTGTGTGGCCTTGTTACCGAAGCCCCCACAATTCCAAAACAGAGTTTTCATTGAGAAGCTCATGAATTAGCCCTTGTAACAAGCTTACATCCCGTCAATTTGATTTGCTTCAATGGAGATTTTTTCTTCTTTTTAACCGTCTCCCAACCACCAGCATCTTCATCATTCTATTTATGAACCATATCTGCCCAATCTTGCTTGCTTACATTTTCCAGTTCTTGAAAACCAAGAACATGTTGAGGGGAAGTAGCCGAAACAGTTGGAATTACCTTTGAGGGAATCATCTCCAATTGTTTATCAATAAAGGAAGAGTTGCCTGTTATATCATTAGCGTCAGAGGAAGAGGCATCCGACAAATTTATGGCTTGGTGCGAATTAGTTGCTGCATCAGCTTTGGAGTTTCGATCCACCTTATCCTCTGGAATTATTTTCTTGGGCAAGACCTAAACTTCATTCTCCTCCGGGTTAATTTTTTTTTTGCCAAACTTTTCGCATAAGAGAACACCCCTTGGAATGAGGTCGAGGAGGGACTGATGGCCTTGTTTTACCTTCCACAAGAACCTCCTTTAATAAACGACAGTGAAAAGAGCTGTGTCCAAAAGAGTGACAAGAATTACAAAAAAATAGTAATTTTCATACATGACCTCAATGTCAAATAAATTTTCATCACAATTAATGACAATATGATATTGCAACAGTGAAGCCAAGTCAACATCAACTAAAATCCTGGCAAAGTGACCAAAGTCCCCCTCTAAAGTGGCTCGGTCAATTCTTAAAGGAACACCTATATTTCTTACTATGTTTGATAGAATTTGGGCATCCCATAATTCCTAAGGCAACTGATACAATCTAATCCACAACTATGTTGAAGTCAATTTTTCCTTATAAAGATCAAACCCTGGAAACCATCTTTGAAGACGTATAACCCCAGGCTTAAGCATTAATGGACCACGACTCAAAACCAAATCTCTATCCTGATTTGAAGTTAGAAGAATATGAAAAAAAAACCTCATCCTAAAGAGATTAAACGCCAAGAAGCTTTCATATGCCAAAGAGATGATAACTTTTATTTTAGTTTTGACAAAGTCCATAAAGAATCGCCTTTACTGAGCACCACTCTTCCAATTAGCAAGAATTGACATATAGCAAGGCATTTATGATATAGCTCAGAATTGATCTTAACTACCTAGTAAGATCCTGGTATGGTAGAACAAACAGGAATTGAGATTTATGCCTCCATTATTACTGAAGCATAAGTTTTGATAGGTGTAGCAAGCACATCAGGATGAACGTTAGGTTTTCGAGTTTTGGCAGTAAATAAATCTGCGTGACTGAAAAAAACTTTGTCTGAGGTTGAGCGAGGGACCTGAGAAGGTTTTCTGAAGACCTAAAGAGGCTTTTCTGGCGACAAAGGGGGCTTTTCTAGCAGCAAGGAAGGTAGCGGCAGCGCAAAGAGTCCCCCATATAATTCAACGTAATATGTATCAATGACGTATTTTCTCTCTCCTTTAACTTTATAAATTATGTCAATACTATATAATTTTATTGAAAGGGTCTAATTGTATTTTTTAAAATTACTTTTAGATTCCTATAAAAAAATTTGACAGTTATTCAATTTTTTTCTTCTTTTATAAGAAAACTAAAATTTGAAAAATATTTTCAAGTTTTAATTTTACCATTTTTGAAACAAATTTAAAAAATAATTTTTAAATTTTTACATAAAATTTCTACTTTTTACGTATCAATTAAAAATAATAAGAAAGAAAGTGATAACTTGTGAAATAAGCAATTTTAACTATCACTATAAATAATAATAAATTTTAATTTTAATTTTTTCATATTTTTATATTTTTAACTAATATTTATCGTTTCTCAAAATTTTTTATTTTTTTTATCTAATACTTTTCTTATTTGACCTCTATTAGAAAATTTTCTAAATAATGTGGTTAAAAGTTAAGGATTTTTTATGAAGAAATTGAAAATTTAATTTAAAAATTTATGTTAAGAGTGAAAAAATTAGAATTTAAAAATATTTTCTTAAATTTTATTTTTTTATAGGAAAAATAGGATAAAAATTTTAATAAGTGTCAAATTCATTTTATAGAAATCTAAAAGTAATTTTTAAAAATACAATTAGATCTAGGGTTGTGCATCGGGTGGTTCAGGTAGGTGTGGAAGGTTCACAGCGGAAACCGATCGAGTCCGAAAGGGGAAAATGGTCACTGAACTGACGAAATTCGAAAATGAAAATGTTCAGTTTGGAAAGCCGATCATATCGGGTTTGTTTGTTTCAGATGTACGGATTGGGCTTAATTAGATTGGGTGCCTGAAAATTAAAAGCTCGAAATGAAAATTACAATTGTTTTTAACATATTGGGTCGAGTCCATTACCAAAAAAAAAAAGGTCGAACCCCTCACAGCCCAATTTTGTATACAAGGCCTTTGGCCCAAAAACAAAAATTCCTGTCTAATAAAATTTCTTGTCTAAGTCATTGCTTTCTATTAAGTATTCATAGCTCCTATTTCTTGAGGCTATGCAAAATTTACAAAAATGATATATTTTCTGTCATTTACAAAAAATAATTCCCTTAACATAAAAAAAACTATGGGAATTTGACTAAGTATCAGACTAAGGACTAAGGAGCCTGCTCAAACCAAAAAAAGAAGGCAGATTGCAAGTGTGTATCGACATATGCACAAAAGAAGATCAACCTGCAAAATAAGAGATAGCAAGATAAACTAAATCAAATAAGCAAATTGCAATATAAGAAATCAAAAAAGTAAGGCTCGGAATTAAATTTTCATGTCATTGGATGAATGCAAGCTCAATTTCTGGCAACAAACTGCAAACCATTTGCTACCTAAGATACATCATTGTATTCAACCAATGGTCAAATAATTTGGTGGAAACTTCATTATTGCCTCATTTGAGGTCTGCAACTAACACAGGTACCATATTTCTGTGTTGCAAACCTTAACTCCAAAACTAGTTAGCCAAATTTGAAAAGCCACCAAAGGGTTTATACCTCACAATAAAAAACCTTGGCAGCTGTTTGACTATTTTGGTGGAGATTGAAGATGTTATAACACAAATAAGGCACACAAGTGTCAGAAACTCAAGTCAAAATATAATGCAAATAATTTGAGCACATGTTCAAAAATTGCACAATATATGAAGTCAGGAAGATCACCACATATAATAGAAAAATAACCCCTAAAGTAGTAGGCAAATAGTGAGTAAAAACTGTGAAACATAAATGTAAAAGAAGTTTAGAAAGTGTGTTACTGAGTGGTTAGCAAAATCAAGATATGATAGACAAAAGCATCAAGATCTAGTAGTTGAAGTGACTGCAAAACCAATGCTAATTGAAGGGAGGTTTGCCAAGAAATAAAAGAAGAGAATCATAAATAAAGTAGAATTAAAGTCCAAAAAAATCAAAGAAATTGAAGCAGTAAAATGTTTATGTGGCTGACCTTTTTCAAACTCTTTCATTAATGTTTTCTTCAATAGATATAGAAATATTTGGATTTTTAATCTAGTTTGGAACACATATCAATGCTTCAACCAGTTTTGGAGTTAAACTACTCCTGATGGCATTAAAAACTCATCCACTGTGCTAAAAGAAAGTGTGTTACTGAGTGGTTAACAAAATTAAGATAAGATAGACATAAGTTAATGAGCGTCAAGATTCAGTAGTTAAAGTGACTGCAAAACCAATGCCAATTGAATGGAGGCCTACCAAGAAATAAAAGAAGAGAATAAAAAACAAAGCAGAATCAAAGTTCAAAAAAATCAAAGAAATTGAAGCAGTAAAATGTTTATGTGACTGACCTTTTTCAAACTCTTCTAATTCATCAATGTTTTCTTCAACAGACATAGAAATATTTGGATTTTTAATCCAATTTGGAACACAGATCAATGCTTTATCCAGTTTTAGAGTTAAACTACTCCTGAAGGCATTAAAAACTTATCCACTAGTGCTAAAAGCAGTTTCTAATGCAACTTTAGAAATAAGGATGGCCAAAATATCACGAGCCATTTTGGAAAGAATAGGGAATCTTTCTACATTTAACCTCCACCATTTCAGAATATCAAAATTTTCCTCTTCTTCCATTTTAATGTATGACTCAGATAAATAAGAATCAAGCTCACTTTTCTTGCTTCCACCCATTCCACTTTCCAATTTCTGCTACTTGAATTTAGCTTTTAACACCGATATGGATTTCACACTTGATTGCACATCAAGAATAGAAGTAGATTGGCTTCCATTAGCCATAGATAAAGCATTGGTTGGAGCAGTAGATTCATTTATAGATTTATCCTCATTGACATAATCATGATATAGTTCGTATAAAGCAACTTTGACATTGATGAATAAGTTCCCACCAATCACATCATCATAAATAGTTGTCAAAGAAAATTCTAGATATTCCAATTTATACTGTGGATCTATAACATTAGAAATAAAAATAAGGAAGTTCATTTTATCAGGATCTCCCCAATACTTATCAAACTTTGATTTCATATTAAGTCTCATGGACCTCATAGACAGATCATCAATAAACTTTCAGTCATGGAGTATATAAAATAGATCAGCAATCTCAAAAAAATGAATTTGAAGTGATATAATGAGAACTAGAGACTCTCAAAGTCATATCATAGAAATGCTTTAAGAACTTAACCAGATTGTGTGCACACTGCCAATCATAAAAGTTAGGTTCATTATCACCAAGGTCTTATCTAAATGAGGATTCATTTTCTTTATATTTTTCAAATATTTTTTCATATGTGCAAGTTGATGTAAGCATCAAGTAGGTGGAATTCTACCAGGTTGGCACATCAAGACAGAGACCATACTTAGATTTAATACCAAGCAAATCAGAAAATTCTTTGAATTTTCTTAATCTAGATGGTGAATTTCCAATATACCTAACCACCTCCCTCACCCTTTTTATAGAGATGCTCAATTTCTTTAGGCCCTCACTAACAACCAAATTTAGAATATGAGCCACAGACCTCATATGCACATACTTAACTTTGATGCTACTTAATCCCTAACTCAATAAATATTTTTTTTAAAAATGACATTGCAGTATCATTTGGAAGTAACACTATCAAGAGTGACAGTAAAAATGTTTTTTAGACCCCACTCAAGCAATGAGTTTTCTAGTGCCTTGGCAATATACTCGCCCCTATATGAAGAAATAGGCAAAAATGCAAGTATTTTCTTAAGAAGCTTCCATTCATTGTCTATAAAATGTGCAGTAATGAACATATAGTTAAGTCTTTGGATAGAGGTCTAAGAATTTGTGGTTAGACACATTTTTTGACAGTTTAATTTGAAAAAGGTTTTTAACTTCATTCTCTCTTCAATAAAGATGTTGAAGATATCCCTACTAACAGTCCACCTAGGTGGGATTTTGAAACAAAGGCATCAATATTCATGAGATTTCTAAACCCATCCCCTTCCACAAATCTCACATACAACTCATCTGAGGCTATCATTTTTGCTAATACATTCCTAATCAAGTCTTGGTCGAATTTTCAAGTTCCCATAACCCCCAAATTATGCAGCCTCAAAAGCAGAAACATTGGATGCAGATTGAAAGGTTAAAAGTTATTATCTAGTTACCTTCTCATATGGGTTTTTTATGCGTGAGAACATGGTTCGTAAGGGGTGAAGTCCCATGTTTTTTTTATTCAGCACTAAAAATGGCAGCACAATATATATATTTAGCTCTAACAACCTTCTTACCTTCCTTAATTTGTTCAAAATGCTCCTAAACTGCAGATTTGTTTTCAATTTGCTTACTTTTTTTACCAGCAGTCTGTTGTGTAGAAGGGATAAATTGAGGTTCAACAGAAGCATTAGGTTGTTGCTGAGTGTTTTGGGATGCTTCTACCAATTTATAAGATCACCAGTAGCAATGGAAATGCCACTAACATCACCCGTATTATCCATCTACAGATTCAGAACAACAACAACATAGAATGAAACATAATCAATCAACCAACAGTTGTCAAACAAAGTAAGAACATAATAACGTAACATCATTACAATAATCATCAAACAAATAGAAAAATTCAACTCTATTTATTAAAATTTAAATATTATATAATTATATAAGTTATATTTGTATTATATTTAGATTAAAAAAATATACATAATAATGAAAATTATTTATAAAATATAAATTCATTTTGAAAATTATAAAATTATAATTAAAAAAATATTAATTTACTAATATTAATTTTAAATATTATAAAATTAATAATTAAAAATATTAATTTACTAATATTATTTATAAATATTATAAAATTAATGACAGTAAATTTATATGCATTGATATAAGGTATATATATTTTTACAAAATTTTGTATAAAATTAAAAATTAAAAAAAAAATCATTTTTCAATAGAAATACAAATTGCACAGAAACTATATTACGAACAAGATCACTAAACAAAGAAGAACATGAACCAAAATTGTATATTTAACCAATTTTAACATAAATATACCTTTGTTCTTTTTTCTTCACCTAAGATCGAAGGGTCAACAATCACAGAATGATTAGATTTATTGAAATTATGGCTTCCATCTTAAGGGAATGTGATTAAAATTGCAGATCCAAACATGCAAGGACAGAGGAAGCAAAAAAAAGTTAAAGCATGATACATATCAAAAGTAATTTCTCTATGAAAATTACTAGATTTCATAGATCTGAGATTTTTATAGACCTTCTTTCTAATCCTTCAAATTTTAAACAAGAAAGAAAGAACAATATAAAAAACACTTAAGGAAAACCAGAATCTCAATTTGAGAAACAACGAAGTTATGTTGTTGTTTTTTGTAAATGTGATTTGTGTATCTATTTGCTCTAACAAAAAGAAAGGAACCAATGACTTCTCTATTATAAGTGAAGTATTGAAGGTTCCAGAAGGTATAAAGAACAAAGGAGATGAAAGGATAAAAAGAAAGGTGAGGGAGACAGAAGATGAGTGAACACTGGTTTAGAGAGAACGAGAGCTCAGAGAAGACAAAAGAGAAAAAGAATGAGAGAGGCGATGAGTCTGGGAGGATAGGGTTTCAAATAGGAATGTGATGTTTTTATATGTAGGGTTAGGTATACTAGGGTTGGTGTGTGTGTGTGTATAAATTATTAAATATTATTTTAATAATTTTAATAATATTAATAATTATTTAATAATTGCCGTTCTTCATCCTCAGGTTGGGTTCAAGTCGGATTCAAATGGTTTCTACACAGTCCTAATTAGATCTTTCAAATAAAATTGGATAGAATTGACACAATTCATAAAGTTGAAGAGCAACTTGAAATAACTTTCAAAGTAAGATTCAATTGATAATTAGCTCAAAGTTCAAGATAAAACTGATAGTTTTTCCTTTTATTTTTTATAGAAAAATATTATAAATTTTAGTACAATTTTGGTCCTGTGATTTTGCCTTTTAACAAAAATAGTATTGTGTTTTTTTTTTTTGGTTTTTAAATACCATGTGTTTCACATTTTTTTACACTTTGGTATCCTTCTATCAAATATTGTTTAAAATTTTTGCTTTAATGTAAAAATAATATGCATTTGCAATGCTAAAATCATATAATGAGTAATATATTATTTACCTAACTACAATAAACTCACAAAAAAATAAATTTAGATATATTTTAATTTAATTATGAATAAAAATAAGTGATTTTTAAAATAAATTTATAATATTTTTAAAAATAACCAATTGGTTACATTGATCTTAAATCATATATAGAATAAATTTATCATTGCAATTTAATATTATATTAATTTTTCTTATAAAATAATTATGATATTAGTTAGAAGGGTACCAAAGTGTAAAAAATGTGAAATGCATGGTACTTAAATAAAACCGCATGACTATTTTTGCCAAAAGGCAAAACCACAAGGACCAAAATTGTACTTATTCCTAAATTTTAATAACTTAACACATAAGCCTCTAGGGATGAATGTTGAATTATTGAAGATGCACAGAGAGGACTTTGGACTTCATGTTGTTCACTTTTATTATTTTCCTTTCCAATGTTCTTTGCATAATCTATGATGTCTGAGGTTGTTTCTGTGAATTTTTGTGTTTGTAGACTATTGCTCAAATTCTAATATAGTTGTTGTTGGAGTGAAAACAAAGAAATTATTGTCCTTCTCTTTTTCTGTATTATGATGCACAAATGGAACTTTGTTTGATCTGGTTCTATACTTTTCAATTGTATATAAAAATGGTAAGTTGGATCATCTTCAATTGCAAGTGTTGTATGTTGTTCTTTGACTTGGTAGGTTATTTGTAGTTCATTTTCTTCATTTTGCATTTTCAATCAATCCAAAATTTTATTGATGAGGTTTTTATAGGTGCAATCTTTTGGAATTTGAATTCCAATAACTTGAAAGTTTTTGAAACCGAAGTTGTTAGTGTATTCGCCATTGTAGTGAATGAAAACAAGCAGTTGTTGCATTTCCTATAGTTGAAATTTGTATAAGAAGCTTAAAATAAACTGATAGTATTCTAATCAGCTCTATACAGCTTTTATTAAAATGTATCAAAAACAAAAAGTAAACCAAAAGTACTCTAAAATGAATAAAACATATACATTGTTTTTTTATTTTCTAATGAACTTCATAAAAATGTCATTGAATTGTATCAAAAATGAAAAGTAAACTGAAAGTATTAAAAATTAAAACAAGCATATACCTATTTTTTGATTTTCCAATGAACTTGACACATATATTATTGAATTGTATCAGAAACAAAAAGTAAACTAAAAGTAGAAGAAAATGAAGATATGGGTTTAAGAAGAGATCTAGGTTTAATATTTTTTTGAATGTATTATTTTAAGAATAGATCTTGGTTTGCACGCATTGAATGATTTATTGAAATTACGAATCTGAATGAGATTGCTTACCTTTGATTTGTGATTGTTGTTGAATTTTTTTTTTTTTTTGGGTTGTTGAAATCTTCTTTTTGATTCTATTTTTTTTTTAAATCTTGTTGATAGTTGTTTTTGTTGTTTTGATTTGAACAATAGATTGATAATGGTGGTTGATGTGAGGGCGGTAAAGTTGAGCTTGGTTTTACAAGAAATCAACTGAGGTATGTTTTTAAAGAAATCAAGGATTTTTTGGTTTGATTTATGAAGAATGTTTTCCGCATTTTTGGAGAAGAGAATGGATTCATTTTTAAAGAATTAAATTTCTTGATTTTTTGAATTGATTGAAAGTGATTGCAAGAGAGGGAGGTGTTTTTGGGCTAAGTGAGATGGATTGAGAGTGGTTACAGGTGAGGGAGGTGTTTTTAGCTTAGTAAGAGGGATTGGTGTTGGGGTAAAAGTGCGAGGGAGGTCGTTTTGAACTGCGAGAGAAGGACGTTGGTTTGGGGAATTTGCGTTATTAAAATTGGCCAAGATGATACGCATGTAATTTATTAGGATATTTTTGTTTTGGTTATATTTTGGTACATTTATGAAAAAACTCTTTAGTGTTTGTATTATTAGTGTTTATTTATTAATTCATTATTATTTTATTTAAATTTATTATTTTTGAATAAATTATTATTTTACTTGTTATTATTATAATTTATTATTTTACTAATAAAATAATGATATAATAATAATACAATAAAATTATATTATTATTAATTTTATTTCCTGTTAATTAATGTTATTTTTAAATTTTTAACTAATTATTAATTTACTTATTATTATTATCAATAATATTAATTTTAATTATTAAATATATATATATATATATTTCTCTCACGTTTTCATTTTCTATATTTTTATAAAAT
Organism: Mallotus repandus; assembly: GCA_949671775.1. Taxonomy (NCBI): domain Eukaryota; kingdom Viridiplantae; phylum Streptophyta; class Magnoliopsida; order Malpighiales; family Euphorbiaceae; genus Mallotus; species Mallotus repandus. The sequence continues at coordinate 30,565 of CATIWM010262656.1, forward strand.
GTCATTTTTTTTCGTATTTATTTCCACAATTATCCGCTTCCGCCTATCTATTTATGTGCATCATAGCCCACCCCCCACTTCCTCTCCCACTTCACAGTCCGTCACCTGCTGTGTGTGTGTGACAAGAAGAAGAGTTTCAAATGTGGTGCATGTGTATATTCCCGTGACCGGCTGTGTGTGTGACAGAAGAAGAGAATTCTACATGTTAAAGATTCAAATGTTGTTGGCTGGTTAATTACGTGTGTAATCCAATTGCCACCTTCAAGAATTTTTTTTTTTTTTCAAAATGATGTTTCTTTGGAAAAATTAAAATCACCCCTAAGATTTGATCAAATCTATTAATCCATTCTTATATTTTCAAAAGTCAATTAATAACTTCTCACGTTTGATTTTATTAACTATTTTTCACTTGTGTTAACTAAATACACCTAAGATTTGATATTTTTATTGTAAATCTATGAGGATATTTAGTTAGCGGAAGGAAGAAATAGTTAATAAAATTAAACCTGAAGAGATATTTAATTGACTTTAAAAATGCAAAATTTTAGAGGTGATTATACTTTTCTCTTTTTTTAGGCAATTTTCTCTTTTTTTTAATGTTTAGCTATAACAACTTTTATGTGAGGACAAAATAAAAATAATGATAAGGAAAATAATCGATTTTAATCTTTGTTGATTTTAGTGTTTCATTTTAATTTTTTTAATTTGAATTTGAATTTTTAATATAGTCTAGATTTAAAAGTTAAAAATAAAAAAATGACAGAAAATATTAAAAAAAGAAAATAAACAATAAATAATTATAAAATTATAAAAAATAATTAAAAATGAGTATTTATTTAATATTTTAATATTTATTTTTTAAATGTGAGTGTTTGGATGGTGTGAAAGTAAAAGAAGTTAAAAGAATGTTCAAAAAATATTTTTGAAAAATTAGAAGACCAGAGAAAATAAGTAAAGCATGTGACATTAAAGTAATGGTTGAATGCACAATTTCACCCCTGAACTTTACACAATTAATTTTTGTCACTCTTACATAATTAATCTCCGATATTTTTTAATTTTTATTATTTTTTATTCAATTTTTAGATTTTTATTTTGAACATTTTTCACCTTTTAATTTGTATTTTTTTATTCTATTTAATTTATGTAATATCAAAAAAAATAAAATTTTAATTTTAAATGATTTTAAACACATAAAATACTAAAATTAGCTTCAAAAAATATAAATAGAATTAAAAACTAATTTTAAAATGTTAGAAAATTTTTGTTTTTAATAATACTCTCTCTTTCATTAAACATTATTTTAATTTATATAAGTTTTTGTTGTGTTCATATTAACATTGATTTATATTCGATTTTATACATTATAGGGGTTAGGTAAGTTGAAAATAAATATTTAAAAATTGAATAAAATATAATAAAAGTTGATGAATGTTAGAGGTTAATTGAATAAAGTTTGAGGGTGAAACTATGCATTTGGCCTTAAAGTAATTGGTGGAGTAATTAATTGTAGTGGTTATTGGAGATGAGAGAGAATAAGTGGTGGCAGTAGTAATTATTTTGAAAAAAAATATATTAATAATTAGAATAAATATCGCTGATGTAGTGTCATGTGTTGCCACATAAGCCGATAGATTATCGATATGTAGTCATTAATTATCAAAATATAGATTTGTAGAGTATAATGTGACCAAATTAAAAAGTTGAAAAGTTTTTTTTGCTACATTTTAAAAGTTAGATTATATAGTTGAAAATTTGGATACCGTCAATGTCACTTCTTTCCATTCAAAAAGGCCAGTAGAGATGAAGTATGAAAAGTTTTATGTTACCCACATACGAGAATATAAATACTTTTTATATTGTTCATTACATTACAACGATTTCTTAATTATATAATCAAACAAGACAATATTATAAAGCAATGCTTATTATATTATATTATATTTTTATCATTGAATCACACAACTAATTATGCTATATTTTAGCAATAATTATTGGATCAATTTGCAAGAGATGCACGACATTTCAAGTTCAAGCTGTAATATATAAAAAACGTTAAATTATTAGTTGTTAGCAGATTCTCACCATTATTATAGTCTTTTTTAGGTCAAACTTAATTAGTCAAGTTGAATAGGAGTGTATTAGATTAATATATATATATATATATATATACTATTACACTTAACCAAACATACTCTTGTATTTTCAAAGGTAGAGTTTGTCCTAGCCTGGTTTGGTTGTGATGTAAGCTATGAAGCACCAGAACTTCAAATAGGTGAAGTATTTGTGTAGGACATTTTTTGGACATTGATATGTGTCCGACGCAGTCTGACACGTGTCTGACGCAGTCTGACACGTGTCTGACGTGATTCTATTATTTTATTATTATTTTTTAGGACACGGTTGGGATACGGGACCGATACAGTTGGGACATGGGACTAACACGGCTGGACATAGGACTGACACGGTTGGGACACGGGACCAACACGGCTGGACATAGGACTGACACGGCTAGACACTTTTAGGACACAGCGGAGCACTTTTTTTAAAACAGTTTTTAGTTCCATTTTTTGATAATTTAATTTAATTAATAATTTTGATTAATAATTTAATTTAATTTATTTATTAATAATTTAGTTACTAATAATTTAATTTAATTAATTTAATATTTCATTTAATTGGTCACTTTTTATGTTTACCTTATATGTGACAATTATAGATAATTAATTAAATTATTATATTAAGTATTTAAATTTCATGGAGTTTTTATTTTGTCACACTAGCTTTATTTTTTTAACAAATCATCTTATATAATAGAAAATAATACACATTTTATGTCGAATATATATATATATATATATATATATATATATATCCGACACGACTCTATTATTTTATTATTATTTTTTTTTAGATACGGCTGGGACACTGGACCGATACGGCATGACACTTTTAGGACACGACGGGACACTTTTTTAGAACATTTTTTAGCTTCATTTTTTGTATAATTTAATTTAGTTATTAATAATTTAATTTAATCAATTTAATATTTAATTTAATTGGTCACTTTTTATGTTTGCCTTATATATGACAATTATAGATAATTAATTAAATTATTATATTAAGTGTTTAAATTTCATAGAGTTTTTATTTTATCACACTAGCTTTATTTTTTTAACAA
>CATIWM010262771.1:0-36885 GCA_949671775.1 Mallotus repandus
TTTTTTTTTTCTTTTTCAGTTATTCCATATAAACTGAGAACCCATAAACCCAGTCAAACAATATAAAATACAGATTTTTTGTTTTTGGTAAAAAACTACAGATCTTATTTCAGAATGCTAATTGAAGAAATTAAATGTCAAAGGCGTTGCCATGAGAGTGGCGAGAGCAATTAATGCAGTAAAATCCGTGCACATTAGGAGAAAACCAATTAAAAGAATCAGAATAAAAGCCTTAATTAAAGAAATGGTATGCATACCTGCAGGCGGATCCATGGTGTTCTGTAATTAAAGATACCTCTACAAACTCTTTTCCCAAACTTTTTTAAACCTGCAAGTTCTATGATTTTCATCTGCATATTCATTGATCTTCACATGCATGTTCATTGACCTTCACATGTATGTTCATTGACATTCATCTGCGTATTCATTAATAGTTTCCTTTTAGTTTTAATAGAAATGAAAAAAAATATCTTTTTATTTATCAAAAACTTATTTTTTCTTTTTATTTTATTAATTATAATCATTGAGTTTAATTTTTTATTCATAATTTTAGTCAAAATAAACACTTATTCATTAAAAAATTGTTTACTTTTTTATTTTTTTAATTATATTAAATAAAGTTTATTTGTATGTTTATTTTAGTTAAATATTGCAGATTCATTAGTTAAATAATATAGGTTAATAAGATGAAATATATAGATTCATTACATAGAAAAACTAAACAAATGAATTTGACAAACAATATATTAAAATCATGATGAACCTCCAATCAATAACAAATGAATCTATACGTTATAACTAATGAATCTATATGCACAAACTAATGTATCCGAAGTTATACCTTTAAAAAACAAGCAAAACAAACATATAAAAAATCAACAAAAAAAATATTGCAAAAGCAAAACAAACATAAAAAAATCAACAAAAGAAATATTGCAAAAGTTTCCCTCTCTAAAAATCAACAAAAAACCATGATTTTGATTTTAAAACTTGAAACTAAGAATAAAATCTTGTTTTATTGTCTATTTATTAAAATATATGGTTTTTATAAAAAAAATAAAATAAAATAAAAAGAAAAGTTAGAGAAGAAGGAGGAGGAGGAGGATAGCAAAAAAAGTTACTGCTCTTCTTTGGTTATGCAAACACCACAACTTCAAGCTGAGCTGCTCTTTCTATGTTGACACCACAAAATGATGTTATTGTCTTTGGTTATTGTCTTTAAATGAGAATGGAGAAAAACGAACACAGAGAGGAGAGAAAAAAGTTCGCAGGGGAAAGAGAAAAACACATAAAGAGAGAAATATAGCTGTTATTTTTAGATTTGAAAGAAAACACAAGTGTGAAGCATTAAATAACCTAATAGAGTCACACAATGTATCATGGATAGGGGGTCCGTTATGTAATTTGTAGTAAATTAATGTTATCTTTGCTAAGGAATCTTGGCATTTAATTATATTATTTTAATGTTATCTTCAGCTAACAACTACCAAAGACTAATGTTATCTTTGCCCATTTGATGCAAAGGAGCCAAAAGTATTTACTTTCATCTTGTGTTCTTAAAGATTTCCAACTCTGATAAATTTCACTAGGTTAAGAGAAAACTGCTCTTAAACTAGGTAGTTGTTTTTCCCGACTTACCTTTTTTTTATGAGAATTTGAATTCACGATATATTACTTACGGGTTTATTTTTGTCAATATCATTATACATAACTAAGGATTTGTATTGTTATTCTTTCGCAGCTTATGGTGAAAGTGGGCAAAGACTGCAGAGTACTATACAACCTATAGATTAGCAATTGATCAAGTGTCAAAGTTGATCCTTCAGTTCCTTTAGCAAGATCGGCATCTATTATAGTTTTTTTTTATAATCAACTCATATTTTATTAATAATAAAAATCCAGAAAAACCCATCTTGTTTTGAAACTAACATGAATCAATAGATTCACCCCATACACCAGAAACTAAACCAAAATAAGACAAATAAAAAAAACCTGGAGAGTACAAATCAATATATACAAATAGAACTGAACATAAAAATTAAGCGAAGGTAGGTCATGACAAAAAGAAAACCCCTGAGAATAAAACAATCAAACAATAAATCACAACCATGCGTAGAACTCACAGTCCCTATGAGTTCCCTACTTAGCTAATGAGTCTGCTGTGAAGTTGTTTTCTCTGAGTGTGTCAGTGAAGATAATGGACTGAAACAGTCCCTTGAGATTTTTAATAGTGCAGAATTCTGAATGCATGCTCCAAGGGCAAGAGTTGTTATTCTAATTGATCTAGGTCACTGTGTTTAAGGAATTAGATTCTATAATTAACTTAGCAGAGAGGAGTTCTGGATTAAGGTATGGAAAAAATACACCTTACCTGGCCAAGATGATTTCAAAGAACACCGTCGGCACCTGCATGTCCCGGCTTACCAAGGGAAGATCCATCAACATTCCATTTGAGCTCTCCAACATTAGGTAGCTGCCATAGTGATTTTGGGCATCAGGATTTTGGAGTAAAGTGAAAGCCTTTTATAGCATTAACGACTAACCATAAATCCTGAGATTACAACATTCCTTCATCCCCTATAACTTTTAACCAAACTTCTGCTCTATGAATGCTTGAATTGAAAGAACTTACATTAAAGACTAAAGCATTTCTTTCATTCCAGATGGTCCATAAAACAGAGAAGAAAATGATCATCCCTACCTGCTTTTAGAAAGATCCACTAGCAACAGCTTCCCATTTGACAAAAAGGTCAGACAAAGAGGATGGTGAAACCCAATCAACACCCCACCATCTTAACAAGCCACATCAAATTGCTCTAGCTAGGGGACAGAGAACAAAAGGATGATTAACATATTCCATTTCAAAATTATAAAAAGGACACTTACAGTTGGAAGGATCAAGTAAACCTTTATGGTACATGGTATCTTTGGTATTCAACCTATTTAGTAAAGCGATCCATGTGAAAATTTCTACTTTAAGGGGTGCTAGGCTATGCCAAACTGCATTAGTAGAAGATATGTGAGGAGGCGAAGACTGAAGTGTAGCAGTTAGAGTCACTGATTTAATAGAGAACTTACCTTTGTGATCATGTTTCCATATGCGCCTATCATTATAACTTGGAGTAAAATTCTGGTTATTTAGTAAATCAATGAGAAGCCTGACTTGATCAAGTTCCCAAGCTATAATTTGCCAGGTCTATCGAAAGTTCTAGTCCCAACTAATGTCGTTCCAAAACCCCATGTCTTTCACATAAGATGATTGATCTAGAGCAATATAGAAGAGGCAAGGGAATCTTCCCTTTAAGGATGAATCATAGACCCATACATCAGTCCAAAACTTAATTCGATTTCCATTCCCAAGCAGAAATTTGATGCCATTGCAGAATGGGCTTTCCTCTAATGTAGATTAAATTTGTTTTAAAATGGGTGAAAAGCAGGAAGAAGGTAATAAAGAGATTAGGAACATACTTGGTTATAAATGGTATTTATCTAAAACAACCTTCTAATATAGAGCCTAATCTCTATTCTGGGTCATAATTCTCCACAACCATTTAAACAAAAGAGCTTTGTTATTTTCCAGTAAGCACCCAACTCCAAGGCCATCGAGCGATTTTGACAACTAAATAAGGTCCCACTTGACATTACACATTTTCTTTTCTCAGATGAACCACCCTAAAAGAAATTTCAAAAAAGAGAATTAACTTTCTTACCCACTAATTTATACATTCTGAAAAGAGAGAGGTAGTATATTGGCAAACTGTTTAGGCAAGCTTTAATTAGAGTTAGCCTACCATCGAAGGATAAAAATTTAGTTTTCAAAGATGCCAATTTTCCTTTTATTTTTTTTTAGAACCGGCTCCCAAACTTGCTTCTTCCTTGGATTAGTACCAATAGGTAAGCCCAAATATGTGAGAGGAAGAGTAACGGTCTTGCACTAGAGAGAAGCAGTCGCAACTTCAATCCAATCTTTGTTCACATTAATACCAATAAGAGCACTTTTATTAAAGTTAACTTTTAAACCTGAAACAAGAGCAAAACAGTTAAGAATTCTATACACATTAAGGAGTTCTTGCATCTATGGTTGAAAGAAAAGCAATGTGTCATCTGCATATTGTAAAAGAGATAATGAACTATTTCCATTGCCCAAAGAAATCCCAGAAAGAAAATCGAGTTCTACAACATAATTAACCATCACAGATAGACCTTCAGCTACGATAATGAGTAGAAAGGGCAAGAGAGGGTCACCCTGCCTCAATCCCCTAGACAACTAAATTTTTTAAGTTGGAGAACCATTAATAAGGAAGGAGACTTTTGCCGAGGAAATGCAGCTCCTAATCCATTGCCTCCACCTATTACTAAAGTGCATCTATGCCATAACCAAATCCAAATAATTCCAATTTAGAGAATCAAATTCCTTATGAAAGTCTAGTTTAAAGAGAACCCTACTGCTTCTGGATTTAATAAGCAAGTGGATAATCTCATTTGCAAGTAGGACGCTATCAAGAATATTTCGACCCAAAAGGAAAGCACTCTATTAGGGGCCAATAACATATGAAATTATAGTCTTAAGTCTATTTGTAAGCATTTTAGAGATGATTTTATATAGGCAGCCTATTAAGTTAATAGGTCTATAGTCTTCAATGGTAATAACACCTTTTTTTTTGGAATTAGAGTAGCAAATGAGGAAGACATAGACTTTGGAATTTTCCCATAATCATAAAACTGATTAACCATAGCCATTATATCAAAGTAAACAATATCCCACAAAGCTTTAAAGAAGTTGAAATTAAAACCATCAAGTCCAGGTGCTTTTGCACTATCACAGGACCAAACAACAGATTTAACTTCCTCAAAAGTGAAAGGTGCCTCAAGATGGGATGCATAAGAGTTAGATAGCTTCAATAATTTAGTAAAAATAAGTGCTGCCCTGGTATACTACTCTTGAGAGAACACCTCAATATAATTAGATAATACAACCTTTCTAATACCCTCTGGATCCATTATGACACCATTAGTAGTTGATAAACTTCCTATGAAATTCCTTTTTGCTCTATTTGATGTCGTGCGGTGGAAGAACTTAGTGTTTTGATCCCCTAATTCACACCAAAGTGCATGGGACTTTTGCCTCCATAGAGTTTCCCTTTGCCTTTCTCTAATCCACAATTGTCTCCATAAAATGCCTCTTCTTCTTAAGAGGTTTAATCTGAGCACAGAATTTATTGCATTAATAGAATCTAGCTCCGTATCAATTGCATCAAGATCATCTTCTAGTTTAGATATATTAAAGTCCAAGTCACCAAACACATCCTGGTTCTAATTCTTTAGATTGACTTTAAGCAACTTAAGTTTTTTAACTATGGCTTCACCACCAGAAGGAACCTTGAAACTCAACCACCATTATCGTACCCGCTTAATAAAATCTGTAGATTATAGCCAACAGCGAAGAAAATGAAAGGGTCTATGGCCTTAGTTATAATTAGTCAATACTAATAAGAGGGTGTAGTGATCTGACAAACCTTTACAGAGGCACCACTGCTTGGACTAAGGGAAGGAAAAACCCTAATCTGCATTAATGCAACACCTATCAATTCTACTCATAGTTCTCGAGTTACACCAAGTAAATGTTTTCCTAATCAGAGGCAAGTCCATAAGTTGGGTATTACACACAAAAGCTTGAAAGTTTTTTGAAGGATGGAGGGAAGAGGCAGAGCATCTATCAGAGTCCATCAAAGTAAAGTTAAAATCTCCTGCAATTAAAAATGGAGCAAAATGGTGCATTAAAAAGTCATGAAGTTCAATCCATAAAGAGTTTTGGTCACAAGAGGAATTAGGCGCATAAACATTGATAATTAAACATATCACCTATTTCTGTACCAATGTCCCTTCAATCGCCAACCAACTTGACCCTTTATGAATTCTAAAAGATACAAAGAAAGAGGAGCTCTAAGAGAGTAATCAACCCTTAGAAGAGCTAGAAGTAGGAAGAAAGTCGAATTCTACTAGTGAACCACTGTACATTTTACTCATGGCTTTAGCGTCAAATGAAGCCATTTTAGTTTCTTGATTCAGAACCATATTGACACCTTTCTTTTTGATTAATCGAGCAATTGCTTTCTTTTTAATGTTGTTGTTCAACCCTCTAACATTCCAGGAAACAATACTCATAAAAAAATAAATTCATCATCGAAAAAAGAGGGGAAGGATTAAATGCCCTTGTTGACATCATTTAGTTATTCTTAACAACATTTTTCTACTTCATCCATTTCTGCCAGCTTGTGGAGAAGGGCATCCCTGTTAGCACTAATAACAAGCCCTATTTTCTCGTCCAAATCAAGTGTAATGTTAGCCTAATCGATGGAAGCAGGATGATTTGAGTTGAGTGGTAGACAAAGGAGATTATTTCTATTCTTGATCTCCTCATCTAAGATCGACCCGCCAATAATAAAAGATTCTAAGGAATGGCTTTTATTAGTCACAGAGGTGTCAGATATATCAAGGCACAACTTATTCCTCTTCTTGAATTTTTTTTTATTTTGCAAGCCTAGAAAGAAAGGATTTGGAGCAATGAATGGTTTTCATATATTTGATTTTCTTTCTTTTTTCTAAAAATGCAAAGAAGAAGCACGGTTATGGTTATTAAGGTCGACTCAGGGTATGTTAAGGTTCACAGGAGAAATATCGATATGGGGAAGGGTAACCCAAGAAGGGATAGGCAAAGGTAGTGGGTCAAGAGGGTTAGGATGGGTTACTAGGTGGGCTGGAGAGGTAAGAGGCAATGTAGTGGGCTCAGGATTAGGACAAGAAGGCTTTGGAGGCCTACAGGGTAAAACATCAAATGAGAGAAAAGGAGGCTCATTGACATTCAGGTCAGGCTTTTCATGAGTGTTGTTTGAAGGCCCACAAAGTAAAACACCATCTGAAGAGCACATAGGCCTTTAAGCATTCGGGTCAGGTTTTTCAGCAAGGGCCATGTCACCTTCTAATTACTTCATACGAGCAATGTCAACAAAGAAATCTTCTTGAGCCACCTTTTACTGCACGGTGGGACAAAAAGAGTTATTACCCACATACAAACCTTTTGACGATTGAGGATCAAGCAAGGAAGGACTATTCAGCTATTTATCTTCCAGCTGATTATCTACCAATTTTAAAACCTTTTTCCCTCGGCGAGGATCATCGGACTTGAAAGAGAATACACTAGAGTAGGATTCCTTAACAAAGGTGGGTTCTGAGTTAACACTTTCATTAGCAAAAGTATTAAAGATCTTTAGATCGTAAGCTTCATTTTTTAGATTATAAGGACAGTACTGAGCAAAACCAGAGAATGGCTCCTCCACAATTCTAACCATATAGTCCAACCAATTGACTTTTAAATTGACTGAACCAATGATGGTATCAGGTATGAACATATATATAAGATTTCTTCCAACATCAAACCTTTTTTTGAATTTTGTGCCACCATCCATACGAAGAAAAGAGCCCTACATACTACCTATTCTTGAGAAAACCTACTTACACCATGCTTGAAGTGGCAAACCCTCGCAACGAAGCCAAAAAAACCTTATGCTACACACATTGGAGGGCTTTCATTGCTCAACTGGAGGGCTTTCATTGCTCAACTGACTCTGCCCATGTAAAGAGCCAATCATTAAATTTGCAAACCCAATCCTTCATTTCAAAATTGGATCTAAAGATTATCAAAAACATATTCCCACCCATATGCATGCAAAGATAGCTCTGGATATTATCCTTTTCCATCAACTCATACAATGCTTCAAGCAACATTAGATATTTAGCTTGGCACACCAAACTATTCGATAGCCAATCTATTTTTTATAGTTGATTTGATCAAATTATTGCTGGAAAAAAAATTATATTCAACAATGGATTTCTTGTTAACTTTATTTAAAGTTTCTACAAACTAGATGATCTGGGTTAACTGGCGCTACAATGGGTGTGTGAATATATACTTGTTTCACTTGAAATTTGAATCTTTCAATTATGTAGCTTAATGTTGTATACAAATTTAAAAATTTTCAAATGATTGCTCTTTTTCTTTTAATTGTTCTTAATGAAAAATATCTTGTAATTATATTCCATGAATAGAAATTAATTGATAATCTTGTAATAAAATTTTATGTTGACCTTGATTATAAAAATTATTTATTTTTAATAAGTATTATTTATCCAAATATTTTAATAAGTATTTTTATTAGTTTATACTTTACATCTATAAATTTTGAATAATATGTATTGATATTCAAGCTACAGTTGAATTAAAAAGGCATTGTAGACACTAAGGAAATTGTTACAAGAACACATGAGAGCTTAGAAGGTAAGAGATATTTACTTCTTTTGGACCATATTTGGAGTATATTTGATCTAGATGATATTGGCATCAGTGAAAATGGAAATGATAGCAAGGTTGTAATTCCATCTAGACATCGTGGCAATTGCTTTCAAATGTCTGTTGATCATATAATCGAGGTGCCACAACTCTCTGATGAAGATGCATGGTATCCTTTTCAATAAATATTGGGCAGAAATTTGGATCCAGAATTTGATGCTTTAGCCCTCCAAGTAACTAACGAATGTGACAATTTGCCACTTCTTATTGATAAAGTAGCAAGAGTCTTTAGAAGAAAAGATAACATTCTGCTATGGGAAACTGGATTGAACAAATTGTGCATATGGCCTGATGTTAGATGTGATGGGATGAATGAAGTGTTTAATTTGTTAACATTTTTCTATAAAGAGTTAGATAAGGATGGAAAAATGTGCTTCCTCTATGGTGCGTGATGAGGGCTCTCTGAGTCTTCTGCTCCAGTTCAGCACTTTGAATCTGCCACAGTCAAATAACAATGGTAGGAAGGATTTTGGATCTCTGATGCCTAAGTTAGCTTTTGGATTTGAGACAGCGTAATGCCTAAGAGTGATGCATGGGATTGTAGTAAAAATGAAGGAGTGAAGTAAAAGAAAAATGGGTAGTCTTTTAGTAAGTATGGTTGATAATGTTTTCTGGAACATGAAGAAGAAGAAAAATAAGCTTCCGGTTCAGAGACAAGGAAAGGAAGAGGAAGATAAGAGAGAGAAAGATTGGTAAAAGTTACCTCCCACTGTGGGGTTTTCTCCTTTTATACCTGGGTAGGACAATGACGTGTCATATTGTGGTTGGTCAAGATCTTGGGTTGCAGAGGGATGTCAGTGCATGTGTGGGCGTGCTTTCTAAGGGTACACTTCTTAAGGTTGCGGCTCTGTCAATAAGTGGTGATTAATAGGATGTGTAATAAATGCATGTCAGAGTAGTACAAGTCTTCATACTGAGGTAGGGGATATTTTCGTGTGAGTGAAAGACATTTTCCTCTCAAGAAGGAGGAAAAACTATCAGAAGCATGTTTGTCTTTGAGGATTGACATTTTTATATCCTCTGATTTAGCAAGTTAACATGGTCAAAGGAATGCCACATAGGCCTAGAGACAAAGTTCCTTTAGACGTGTCCATACATGATTGGTAGGAATTTTCGTATATTATCCGTAGTCCCCCCTACTCTGATTCTAGAATGTTCTAGATGAAAGAGTATAATTGGATGGTTCTTCATTGATTCTCTTGGTCAGAAAATTCTTTTCTTGTATAGGATCTTAGGATATTTTTATTACTTTTCCTTTGATAAGTTTCCTCACATGGTGAGGTTTTCATAATCTAGGAGTGTTCCTGGTACTTACATATTGAAATTTTCCCTGAGAGGAAGATTTATATATATAAAAAGTCCTTGAGGACATGCTTTTCTAATTTAAATGATTCTCCTTGGTGAGAATTTTATACCGTAAGTTCATAAGGTCATGGGACTCTTACTTATGGAGATTTTTAAATGATTCTCCTTTGGGAGAGTCTCCTTTAGGAGGTTAATTGTTGTCTAGGGAGGATTTATGATTCTTAAACCCTCTTGGAGCCCTCGTACTCTCCTCTTTCCAAACCCTTTATGAGAAATTAGGAATTTCCCCTCAGTCGATATGTCTAAAGCCTTCTTTGAGTACAAAAAATTACCTAGTGGATTTAGTACTTTCAATAGTCATTTGGGGCTAGTCATCTTCAGGAACTACCCTGACATTTACAAGTCTTAAAGAAATAAGTTCTTGGTCTGATGGCTGAGTAGGGTTTTGGCATAGGTTTGGAGGAGATTTCTATGGAAGGAAGGTAGTAGCCAACACTTTCTACTGATGAGAAAGTAGGTTCTGAGATGATGGAAAAAGAGGATAAGACCTATGATATTTATAGTATCATAGCAGGGCACTGATTGAAAAAATATGGCAGGTTTTTCTCTTTTGTGTATATACTTTAAGGATTCCATTGTTTCTAAAGAGAAAAAGAGAAACTCACTCTAGGGTGATGACTAGGGGGGAAGGTTACTTCAGTGGCGATCAAAGATTTAAACTCAGTGAAAGTTGAATAAGAAAAAAAGAAGGCCACCTTAGCTAGTGGTAAAGGAAAGGGGAAGAAGACCGTTTTGAGATCAGTTGATGTAGATTATTATAGTGAGGGATGGTATGCCCTATTAAAGATGCTCCATCGGCATCTTCCTACTTAGGACTTTTCTCTTTTTGTAGTTGAAGGAGGAACTTTTAATAACAAATAAGAAGAGAATCTCCTAACAGGGGAAAGTCCCAAGACTGGTGTTCCTGCGAGCTTTGAGGTTCCTACCAATGACTCTATGGTGCTCATTTTTCCTAAAGAGATGATGAACTCTTAGGTGGCAGCTGATGACTCTCAAGAGAACAAAGAGGATGGTCCTAGTTTATCATTCTTCTTCCACAAGGGCAAATAATCTTAGAAGTCATTCAATAAGAATTGATGCTATTTGAAAATCTTCTATCCATATGTTAGTATATTAATTTGAATCTTAATCCTTTTTGAAAACTAGGTTGTAATATTTGATGGCAAGTTTGCCTTTTTAGAATATTTATGTCTCTCTAAGAAATTTTAACATTGAATGGTATGTTTATTTTCTTCATAGGTGTACCTTCTTAGTGGAGTATGGTTGATTGATTCCTCTTGCAAGAGTTTCTATGTGGATGACCTCTCTGGTGGAGGAAGTCTAATTGATTCCCTTATGGGATTTTTGGATGGAAAGTTCTCACTTACGGATAATATCTTGATTGATTTCCTTGTGGGAGGGTTCTTAAAAGGAAGTTCTCACTTGTAAAGAATATCCTGATTGATTCCATTATGGAAGGATTACTAAAAGGAAGTTCTCACTTATGGAGAATATCCTGATTGATTCCCTTGTGGGAGGATTCATACGCCGGTGCCCACATTTGAGCTATTGAGTTTGTCTCACTTTTGGAGACTTTATGTGATTAATAGATTTTGATTGTATTCTATTTGGTTTACCTCACTTCTGGAGGTGTTCTTTATGAGATGAGGAAATTGATTGGTTTAATGTTCCTTTATAGGAAGCTCTTAGAGGATTTCTTCCTCATAAGTTAATTTTGAATATATGATTCCAGATCGTATATCATAGTGTGATAGCTTCGAAGTTTGTAATTTTTAAAATAATATAAGTAGGAAAGCTTTATTTTGAGAGAATATTTCCTTTTCAAAAGGATATCTGAGCATGATCATATATAAAAAGAAGAGCTTCAAAAGATAAAGTCTTCTTTCCAAAGAGAGACTCAACCACTTGGTTATATAAATAGAAACATTTCAATAAAGAAGATTCCCTTCTTCAAGAGAGATTATGCCCATTGACCAATTTATAAAGAGCTAAAAGGATAATAGATAGCCAAAATAGACCAAGCATTTCCCATTTGACTTTCATGAGATAATAGCACTTTATTAATTACACAACAAAGCAAAAATAGATACACTGCTTCTAATAGTATTTCCTCAACTGTCAGGAGTTCCATGTAAGATTCCCATATAGAACGTTCTAAAAACTCCAGAGACTTGCAGATCCGATAACATTTCCATATAGATGTTCATTGGTAGGAATCTCCAACCAGTGTTATGTTACTAGTAAAGTTCGCTTAGGATTCGCCTACTTCAAGGCGTTTGTACAGCACAAGCAGGAATTTTCCAGTATAGGTTTCATCATCATCTTAAAGAGGTAGTCCTCTCTATACCCCCTGTCTCTTTTTAATATCAGTCAGGTAATATACTTTTTTCATCAGTTCTCTTAGGGACTCTATTGGCACACTCACAATTATTACTATCCATAACTCATCTCAAGAGATTTCTCAGCTTCTTTATCCCTTATTGATTTGTACCTTCTTCTTAGGAATTTACTTGTTTTTACCATTATAGAAATCACAACCTCTTTCTCAATGGCAAAATAAATGCAACAATAATAACAATAACCTAATATTTTTTATACAACACACAACAACATATGTATTCAATATTTTTTCCACTATCACCGTAAAATATTTCTTGATTTTTAATAGTGAAAATATGACAAACAAATAGAAGGCTAAAGCACAATTTATGAGCACTTTTATTGGCCATTCAATGGAGAAAATGCAAAGAGAAAAAAAGATAAAATATAACCACAACTATTCTCATTTGAAAATCGATGGCATATATGATGAAAGAAATTTCAAGGAAAAAGGATAACCATTTAAGTGACAAAGATCATCCTTTTTTCCCATAGACATCGCCATTTAATGAGGGTCCTACAAGTCTTCTGCTCTGGCTCAACACTTTGAATCTACCATAGTCAAACAACAATGGTAAGAAGGGTTTTGGAAGATCCAATGCCTAAGTTAGCTTATGGATTTGAGACAGTGTAATGCATGAGAGTGATGCATGGGATTGTAGTGAAAATGAAGGAGTGAAGTAAAAGAAAAATGGGTAGTCTTTTAGTAAGTATGGTTGATGATTT
This sequence comes from Mallotus repandus, assembly GCA_949671775.1. Lineage (NCBI taxonomy): Eukaryota > Viridiplantae > Streptophyta > Magnoliopsida > Malpighiales > Euphorbiaceae > Mallotus > Mallotus repandus. The sequence continues at coordinate 12,878 of CATIWM010262771.1, forward strand.
TTTCTGGAATGTGAAGAAGAAGAAAAATAAGCTTATAGTTCAAAGAAAAGGAAAGGAAGAAGAAGATAAGAGAGAGAAAGATTAGTAAAAGGTACCTCCCACTCTAGGGTTTTCTCCTTTTATACAGGGTAGGATGATGACGTGTCACGTCGTGGTTGGTCGAGGTCCTTAGATCTTGAGGGATGCCAGTGCATGTTAGGGCACACTTCCTGAGGGTGTGCTTCTTGAGGTGGCGGCTCTATCAGTGAGTGGGGATTGATGGGATGTGCAATAAATGCATGTCAGAGTAGTACAAGTCTCCATTGAAAGGTGGCAGCTCTATCAGTGAGTGGGGATTGGTAGAGGATATTTTCCTGTGAGTGAAAGGCATTTTCCTCTCAGAAAGGAGGAAAGTCTATCAGAAGCATGTTTGTCTCTATGGACTGACATTTGTATATCCTTTGATTTAACAAGTCGACATGGTCAAAGAAAGTGCCACATAATCCTAGAGGTAGAGTTCCTCTACACGTGTCCATATATGATTGGTAGGAATTTTTGTGTATCATCAGTGCGTTATACACAGGATGGAAAAATATGTATAAATTATTTGCTAGAATGTTGGCAAGCTGAAGGTTTCATTGAAGATAAGAAGGAATTCATTACAATACTGAAAGGGCAAGAGATATTGTACAATATTTTTGATGCAGGAAATTAATGAGAAGGTAAAACGTGTAAGGATGAGGGCTTTTTTACCAATTTAGGGTACGATTCAAACTATTTCTCAATTTGGGGTGAAAAACTAATTAAAAATGAAAAAAAAAGAGTGGAAAAGTTATTCCGCTAATGGGATTAATGGAACTGTTAAAGGACAAAGTAAATCCGCCACTTCCATTAACAGATTTATTTATTTAAATAAATAAATAAAGTAAACTCCACCAATTGAGATGGCAGAATTATGTGAAAAGGCTGCATTAGGTAAGAAGTCCGCTTCATGATTTACATAAAAAAAAGTCAGCCATTCAATTTGGCGGACTTCATGAATCTTATTGCATGCTTTATATAATTGAAAGATACAAAGAGCAATCAAGTCTAAAGCTAGCTTTATCGATCCTACGGTGGAAATTAAAGCTTCTAAGCTATTTTAAAGCTGAGTGCCAAATGATGAAAGAAAGAACTAATGAAATGAATCTGTCCATTTTATTTGCTTGTGTCATTTCTTACTTTATTTACTAAACAAATAAAGTAGGGCCAAAGCTAGGAAACATATCTATTATGGATTTTTCCTCACTCTTAATTATGCCCTCTTTCATTTTCATTTCATTTGATTTTTAAATAATATTTAAAAAATAAAATAATAATTGCAATTGGCTAATAAAAGCTGTTCTTATTTAAATGTTTGGATTATTTATTTTTATTTTTATTTTTATTTTTATTATTTATTTATCATTAAATATTAATTTATCAAACTTAATATTATGTTCTTATTATTATTACTGTTATAATTATAATTATCATTGTTATTAAATACAACTTATATAATTATTAAATTACTCATAATTTTACATAATTATTAACTTATATAATTATTAAATTACTCATAAGTACATTTTTAAATTTGGGTTATTTATTTTTATTTTTTATTATTTATTTTTCGTTAAACATTAACTTATAAAACTTAATATTATGTTCTTATTATAATTATTGTTATTAAATATAATAATCATTAATTATAATTTTATTAACTTATATAATTATTAAAGTAGTCATAATTACTATTAATTAAATTAATAATTTTATTATTTCATTATTTTTTAATATATAATTTATTAATATTATACAATATATATTCAACAAAATACATATATGGATTGCCAACTCAATTAATTTGTTTTATATATCTAAACACATAAAAAAAATTGTTGACTATATTTAGTGAAATTGCTAACTTAATATTATGCACTTGATTATTGTCCCTCTTGCATGAATTTACAAACTTGAAAGTGCCATACAACGTTCCATTTAATACAGAAGAGGCCATACTTCAAAGTGGCCATACGTTAGAGAAAAATTAATTCATGCAAATGATTGTTCAAATTAATTCATGCTTATGGGATGAAAATAAAAAAATTGCAAAAGCAACTCTGCCAATTGGGATGGTAGAGTTGATAAATAAAAAAAATAAACATTGTGCTATTTCTGCCGGTATGGATGACGAAGATGACCTGTCCGCTACTCCTATTGGTGAAGTTCTGAATGTCAATTGTTTTCTAAATCTTAAAAAATCATCCTCAATACTTTTGGAGACAATAATAGTCGTCTCCACTTGTCGTCCCTATTATCTCTGTCACCAATTTTTTAGGGGATGAAATTACAAATATTGTTCCCATTACAAGGGACAACAGTCATCCCCATTTTAGAAGACAACTGTCATCCTTTAACTTGGGGACGACTGTCATCCCCATAAGAAGGGACAATTGTTGTCCCAAGATGCTAGGGGACGACAATTCATCCCTTATTATAGGGAAGACCGTCGTCCCCTAACATCTTAGGGACTGTGAGGATAATACCATTGAAGATAACTATTGTTGTTATTATTGTTGTTCCTTATTCTTATTTGTTATTCAGTTAGAGTTGTATATCTCTACAATACCTCATGTATTATATATATTTTGTAAACATTGATTATTCAATATATGAAAAATACAAACGTTCACATGGTATCAGAGTTGTGAATCTCTTTATAATTTTTTTTTCCGCTCCTCTTTACTTCACGTAATTCCTTTTCTTTTCCCCATGACTAAAGCAAATAACCAAGTTGCTCTTCCCAACCCTACTACAAATACAACAACTGCTACAACCCATCACAACTTTGCAATCAAGCTTAATCCTAAAAATTTCTTGGCTTGGAAAACACAATTTTTACCACTACTCAATTATCACAGTATGACGGGTCTAATTGATGGCTCATCCCCTACCTCGCCTCTCACTATTATTTCCACTATTGATCTGACGCAGTCCACCCCTATTCCAGCCTATACTACCTGGTTTCAAAAGGATCAACTCTTATTTTGCTTTCATGGTTGCTATCCTCACTCACTGAAGAGGTCTATCCTTATGTCATTAGCCTCACATCATCCCATTCTATTTGGCAACCATTAGCAAGTGCCTTTAGATCAATTTAGCAAAATTATCAGTTACAGCTACACATTCAACTTCAGGAACTAAAGAAGAATGACTTGTCTGTTTCTACCTATTTACACAAAGTCCATTTCTACTTATTTACACAAAGCCAAGAGCTTAGCAGATGAATTAAGGGCAACGGGTTGTCACATGTCCACAACTGAATTCAATGTGATTATCTATCGCAACATTGGCAATGAGTATCATGCCCTTATCCCTTCAATAACTTTGAGGCCTGAACCTGTCTCTTTTTAGGAACTCTATAGTCATTTACTGGCACATGAAATACTACTTCAGAGTTTACTAACTATCCTCAAGCTCATCTTGCTTATCTACCATCCACCAATTTCAATAGACGTCAAACCTCATCATCCAATTTTCATAGTGGTTGTTCCTCATCTCCTCGACAATTCACAAATCACCAGTAATCCATCACGTGCCAAATCTGTGATTACACCATAATCATACCATAGATAAGTGTAGGCGCAGGCATCAATGACATCCTAATAATACTGCTCCTCAGGCTCAAACTATTTGGCATCCGAATACCTTTTCTACATTAGTCCCATCGGCTTCAACCTTTGTTGCATCCCCTACCATGTCGTACTCACCAACAACTTCTATTGGTTGGACTCCAGACACTGGAGCGAGTCATCATATGACTTCAAATCCTAATGCAATCTATGATGCTACTCATTATCAGGGTATGGATCAAATCCGGGTAGGCAATGGCTAAGGATTGCCAATTATGACCAAGGATAATGCATTATGTTCATCACTTAATTCTTCTCCTTTAAAACTTACTAATGTTTTCCATGTTCCTACACTTACCAAATCTTTGTTATCTGTTTAAAATTCATAACTGAGAAACTCATGCTTTTTTTAATTTTGGCCTACTCACTTGCTTGTTAAGGATCATATGACCAAGGAAATCCTATTACGAGGACCGAGTGAAGATGGATTGTACCACCTCTCATCACTATCCAAGTCTGCTTTTATTAGTGAATCTCCATCTTTTAAAGACTTGCATGTTAGATTGGGTCATCTTCATAAACCTATAGTTTCGTCAATAATAAAAAAAAATTAGATTGTTCAAATTCTTTTTCAATGTCTTTATGTCATGTGTGTAAACCAGGTAAATTGGTTGGAATGCCATTAGCCTCTGTTGAACACACTAGTATATCTCCTTTTGAGATATTCATTCAGATGCTTAGGCCCCTGCTCCTATTTTGTTAAATTTAGGTTTTTCTTATTTTGTTTTATTTATTGATGATTTTACTCGATTCACATGGATTTATTTTTTAAACTGAAGGCCATATGCAATTGTTATTTGCCATTTCCTCTAAGAGGTGAAAAGCACCTTCAATGGTTTTCCTCATTAAAGATCCCCCTGTAGCTATATCAACTGTGTCTCTTATAGACCTCATCACACCATTGTAAAAATTCTGGATAAGAACATCTTTGGGAAGGGTATAATGTGGACAGCTTCTTTGCAATTTCTTGAATCTCTCCCATGCATCACACAAAGATTCATTCTTAAATTGTTGAAATGTGGTGATATCTTTCACATTTTTTACTTTCTTTGGAGGAGGAAAGTATTTTGCTGGAAATGCTTTTGTAAGTGAGTCCCAAGTGGTGATGGATGCTGGAGGTTGAAAGTTGAGCCATGCCTTAGCTTTGTCCTTAAGAGTAAATGGGAAATGTCTTAATCAAATAGCATCATCAGAGACTCCGTTGTACTTAAATGTGTCACATATCTCTAAGAAGTTGGCTATGTGCATATTTGGACCCTCCAAAGGTAAACCATGGAACTAAACAGTAGATTGAATCATCTGCAAAAGTGTTTGCTTAATTTCAAAGCTATTTGCTTTGACATTAGGCCTTGTAATGCTCTGTCTAGCTCCTTCTAAACTCGACATAACAAACTCTAGCAGAGTTTGTTATGCTTCAGCTAGTTGTGCATCTTGTGCAGCCATGTTACTTAATGTACTCCTTAATCTCCTCTGATTCTCTCTTTCAAACTTTTTCAAGTCTGAAATAAAGAGTAAAGGTTCTTGTCTAGTACGACAAGTATTGTTCATACACAACACCAAAATCACCTAAGAAAGAATGCACAAGTTAAACAAAGAATACTAAAATGAATAAATACTCTAATCTAAAATAATATTGATTAATTATGATGTTATAATCGTCAATCCCCGACAACGGTGCAAAAAACTTGTTGACTAATTACCGCAAGTGCACGGGTCAAACAAGTAATATAGAAGTGAGTAAAGTATCGTCTCCACAGGGATTATGGTCTTAGCACCTATCTATCTCTATTGTATATGTTTATAGTAATTAATAATGGTTGCTTAAAACAAAGAAGTAAACAAATTAACAACTAAATTAGAAATGTGAATAAGGCTGTTCTGAATCAAAATGATAAGGAAACAATCAATATTAAAGGCATGTTATTGGTAAAATTGGCATACCACATTATTATTAAGTCAAATAATGTATTACTTCAAGTTCTTATACACAAGTCAATTTTTTTAAAACTGAAATAACAATCTCTCTCGAGCAAGGTTAATCTCACTAATAAGCATCAATCAAATCTTCATCATATAACTTGATTCTCATCATCCTCACACAACAAGATTAAATCTAGGTTGAAAGGCATTCAGCAAACCTATGGAGGATAAGATCTAAATAAGCTCTCTCAATTCATTGAAAGATCTAACAAGTGTTTGTGGATCTATTGAATCAACCAACTGCCATTACATAGACTCAAACAAGGATTGCATATGTCCCTAATACATTACTCATAAAGCTCAACAAACATAACATGCATTTAATAAATAAGAGCTAATATATTAAAGGGACTTAAATTATATGGGTTTCCAAAATCCCAACAACATAATAGTAATTAGCCACTCATGGCTATTAACAACATTCAATGTTCAAATTACACACAAGAGATTGAAATAAGGTTAAGAGGAAGAAAAGTTAGCCAAATGAGCTTTAATTACAAATGGGTCTCTCTTCTTCAGCTTTTTTTTTCTCCTCTTTCTCCTTGTTCTTCCTCTCACTCCTCTTGTGCATTGTTCCTTGTGAAATTCGTTTCATATCTTGAGAGAATGTGTGTGCCTCTATATATTATGTTTCCTCCTCCCTAATTAATTCATGCTTTTATCCTTTTTAGCCCTTCCAGAACATGTCCTGTCATGTCCCCTTAGATATTTCTCAAAATCAGTACACATCAGCATTTTTTGTGCTGGAAATGATGAACACGTGATCGTTTATGACCCACGCTCTCGTGGGAAGGGCACTCAAGCTAAAGTCATGCTCCCACATAAGATGCGCTCACAATAGAAGCATCCAGGTGGAAAGGTCATGCTCACGCACTGACCGCACTAGCGACAGAAGAGGCTGGCCCAAGGAAATTCCACTCGCATGAAGTCCGTACTTACGACAGGCTTGACATTACTCTTAAGGGCTAGCATTTTTGGCATATTTGCAATCGCGCATGCACCTGCGATCATGACAAAAGACAGCTTTGCACCACTCTGCCCCATTTCTCCTTCTTCTTGGCCCATTCTTCCCCAAATCACCTCCTTTTCCATTTTCCCTAATAAAAACAAAGAAAATATAAAAGTATATAATTATATATTATTTCCTATACTAAATTCTATTCAAAATATAGAAATGTATGCAAAAATTAATACCTAAAACTATACCAACACATCCCTGGTGAACGTTGGGTTTCTGCAGCGTCTATGCTTAAGTTTTTATGCTATTGTGCCGAGTCTAAAAATCCTGAGTCATTGTACAAGGAAGGGGTGGTATGTATATATGATTTTGTTCTTAATTATAAAAAAAAGTGTAATAAAAAAATTACATTATTTTTTTATATTGTTGACTATTCTTTTATAGGAAACATGTTTCGGCATATCCCATGACATTGAGACAGGCCGTGGCATACTAAAGTCAGCATTTGCAGTGAGACATTACATATCATTGTACATTTTAGGGGTCATCTTGTTGTGTAGCGGTAATAGTAAGGATAAAGAGGAAGGGAAATGATTGGTTAAAGCTGTGAAATGAATGAAAAAGCTTAGAGAAAGTAGGGCATCTCTCGTTGGTGTACTTCAATAACTATTTGTGATAGGGAGTTTGACACCCAAAATAAATGAATGTCCTGAAAGCTTTTCCATAAACATTTAGGATGGTGTGGATTGGTGGATGATAATGTTATACACTGTGTTGATTGCAGCTATGACAGTGAAATTAGATTTGTTTGTGGCATACTTTGGTTGAGTAGATTAGTTATTTGCTCTCATATGTACTTATAATGTAATTTCATCAATCAAATTCTCTAATGTTTTGAATTTCTACACAAATTGTAATGTAATTTCAATCATGAAAAATTATTTTATGCTTATCATATTAACTTCACCATTAAATCATTTTCCATTTTATTATTTTAAATTCCCTAATAAGGTACTTTCAAAAAGTGATTTCACCATACAATTTGTTTCACCAAAATATGGTAATATAGTTTACAGGATGGTGAAAATAGTTTCATTATATGGAAATGTTTTTATGTTCGATGTCTGATGCACATATTGTAGGATGTTTGCTTTTTTTTTTATTGAATATGACATTTTCCTTTTTTTTGTCACCTTTAAAATGAGGCTGATTGTACAGTTCACCAAATATGATGAATGGTTTTGGCAAAAAGAGAGGGAAAATGAAAATCAAAATGAGGGAGTGCAAGCTTCACTTCCTTCCTGATACCAGAAGGGATCTGGCCCATGGAAATGGAGATTAATGGGCCTGGAAAAATCATAAAGCCTAAACTTCCAATACTGTTCTTCTTTCATTCTTCTCCAGCCATACACCTGAACTAGAAGAAAGAGAGAAGTTTGTTAGGGGATGACAACGATAGGAAACAGATGACAACTAGCAACCATTGAATAAAAGACATGTTAACATGGATAGTACAAAAGAATTATCTCTGCACGCCTACGCAGAGATCTCACGGTAACGCCCAAAATACCTAGACCTCACCATCGTCAGTACCTAGTAGGGTTGTGCGCAACAAAGTTAATGTCCTCTGGTAAGCGCCCGAGCCATGCCAGCTAACAAAGAGGTGTATAGCCAAATAAGGAGAGGTGACTCATGAGAATAGTACCTTCATCCACTCTCCGAGCGACACATGGACTGGTAAGGCCAATATATATATATACCAAGTACAGAAATGAAGAAGAGGTAACTATAAAAAACCCTACTAAAACCCTAGCTCTTATATTGTTCTCTCCATCTTCATTCCTTTTACTTGGCCATCAGAGTGGGCTCGCTAGGACCCCGCCCAGCAGACTCTCTCATCGATTTCTGTCTTGTAGGCACATTCCAAACCTAGAAATGGAAAAAAGTTAACATTAGGTCAGTGAGTCTGGAGCTATGATCACAATAATGGAGAAAAGTGTAGAGACTTCAGGCCAAGAAACACCACGAGCCACCCTTATTGGACCTAGACCTCTTGGTACACCACACATGGATCTTTCAACCCTATTAAATCCTGACCCCCCATCAACCGTAAACACCATTGGAACCTCTTTAGAAAACCAGCACAATCCACCACCTACCTCAAACACCAAATCCAGAAATAGCTGCTATCGTGGTTGTACTCCAAAAACTTACAGCTGCTGTTGAAAACTTGACCTATAATATGACGAGGAAACAAATTCTAGGAGGAATAGGTGCGAAAAGAGCTGAGATGAAAGAAGAAGCTGATGATGCAATATTCCAAGAACAGAATGAAGCTGACAAAGAGACGGAAACACAGACCCGAGGCATACTTAAAGCTAAGGGTAAGGAGAAGGTGATCTCCTATGAGGAAATTTTCCCAAGGTTCATGGGGAACATCGACGCTTACTTGGATCAGGAGCAGCTCCTTTAAACGATCCAAAAGGTGCTGAAAAGCATAAAGCCAGAAGGAGAAGGCAATGGGTTCAACCTGAGGGACACTTCCCCACTCTCTAATATCATCATCGATGATCCATTTCCTGACAAATTCAAAATGCCACCTTTAAGCTCCTATGACAGATCAATAAACCTCATTAGTCATATTAACATCTACAAAACCACCATCCATTTACAGTCCACCAAAAACTTAGTTCTTTGTAAGGTATTCCCCACTACTTTGAAGGGTGTGGCCTAAGAGTGGTACCAAGGATTGGATAGTGTGTCAATATCTAGCTTTGCTCAACTCTATCAAGCTTTCAAAACTCATTTCATCGTGTGTATCCCCCATAGAAGGGTTTCAGTGAACCTTCAAAAACTACCGTAGAGGGAAATGAAGTCGCTGAGAGACTTTGTAGAGAGATTTAACAAAGAGGCAATTCAAGTAGACGATTTGGATGTCATCATCGCTAATAAGACTTTGGTAGTGAAGATGACCTGCAAACCCTCTATGACTCTACAGCCACTATCTACCTTCCCTGAGTTGATTGTAAGAGCCTCACAGCATATACAATTTGAAGAGTCCATAATTGCAGATGGGAATAGACCAGACAGGTGTAAGCCCACTACCCCCCTCCTTGAAGGGCAAGAAAAGGAGGAAGGTCATATGATCAAAAGACAGTGAATGAGTCTGACTTTGGATCCCGAAGGAGAGATGGGGATGAGAGGAGAATTGATAGAAGCCCCAAATGTTATACGTTCAGGACAAACCCTTACCCACCTCATTAGTATGCTCCTTTGGACACTTCTAGGTGGGGAATCCTGATGTGGATCAAGTAGTCAGAAGAAAGAGTCAATTGGCCAAGGAAAATTGATTCCAAATTCCCCATAATCAGGGATAGATATTGCGAATTCCACAGGGGTATGTTTCACGATACGGAGGAATATGTGCAGCTTAAGGAAGAAATACAAAGGTTGATTCATATTAGCCATCTACATAAGGTTGTCAATAGGTCGGCTGGTGATGAAAGATTCCAATCCAGAAGGGAAAATGCAGACAAGGAGAAACACAGGGAGTAAAAGAGGCAAAAGGATAAGCCCGCAACTATAATTAATATGATATTGGGAGGTTCACCAGCAGAAGAGGGGTCCAGTAGAAAGAGTAAGAGGGGAGCATATTCAGTGTCCAAAGTACTTAAAAGTTACCAGCACATTACCTTCTCACCTCGAGATGGGGACTGGCTAGATGGACATATGAAGACACCTCAGTACTGGATGGTAAGATTGGGAACACCCTCCTAAGGTGTATGCTGGTGGATGATGGAACTGTAGTAAACTTAATAACCCTAAGCATGTTTAAAGCATTGAACAGATTGGCCACTGACCTCAAAAGAGTTTCTACTCTGTTGGTAGGCCTAGGAGGGAGGTCGGTACTAGTATATGGTTCTACTAGGTAATGGTGTAGTTAAGAGATGGGATAAGTTATAAAGAATTCCCCATGGCGTTTATGATTGTGGATATCCCCTTTGCCTATAATGCAATATTAGGCAGACCTTTCCTCTACGACACAGGGGCCTGTCCGTGCATAAGGCACCTCACCATGAAAATCCCCACCATTCGGGTAGAATTATGTGTAAGGGGTAATTAGAAGGCTTCCCGAGAAGCATGTATGGTGGCTTTAAAGGGAGAAGTAGAGGCAGTCCCCATGGAAACCTTTAAGTAGGAGAAAGGGGAAGACAGGCCAGAGCCAGTAGGGGAGGTGCATGAATGGGAATTTTTTGGAGATAGGACTGTTAAATTGGGGGCAGACATAGAAGAGTCAATGCGTTGGGACGTACTTCTGGTTCTAAAGGAAAAAAAGAATTCTTTCGCTCGGTCCCCAGAAGACATCAAAGGGATTAATCCTAAAGTCATGACATACAAACTAAATGTGGATCCATCTCTAAAGCTAATAAAGTAGAAAAAGAGAAGGCACGCACATGAGAGATAGATTGCCATTTCTGATAAAGTGGACAAACTCCTCAAGGCGGGTTTCATCAGGGAAGTATACTATCTTGATCGGCTTTCTAATGTTGTATTGATAAAAAAGTCTAATAGAAAATAGAGAATGTGTGTTGATTTCATTGATCTAAATAAGGCTTGCCCAAAAGACAGCTATCCACTTCCAAGAATTGATCAACTTATGGATTCTACAGCGGGGTATGAAATATACAGTTTCATGGATGCTTATACTGGATATCATCATATTAGAATTGACAGATGGGATGAATAGAAAACCTCCTTCATCAAAGATAAGGGGACATTCTGCTATAAGGCTATGCCATTCGGTTTGAGAAATGCCGGAGCCACTTATTAGAGGTTGGTAAATTGAATGTTCAAAGAGCAAATTGGGAAAATGGTAGAGGTGTACGTCGATGACATGATAGTGAAGAGTGAGAAGGGGAACAACCATGCCAAGGACTTGGGAGATGCATTAGCGGTGCTGGATGAATTTGGCATGAAGTTTAATATAGAGAAATGCATTTTTAGGGTGAAAGCAAGGAGATTCCTCTAATTTATGACTCACAAAGAGGAATTGAGGTGAATCCTAAAAAAATATAAGCAGTGATGGAGATGAAACCCCCTTAAACCATCAAGGAAGTGTAGAGGTTGAATGGACGTATCACAACTCTAGGATGATTCATTTATTGTTCTGCTAAGAGATGTCTCCCATTTTTTCAAGTGCTCAAATGCTTGAAGAATTTCAAGTGGATGGATCAATGTCAGAGGACCTTTGATGAGCCAAAGTCTTTCCTCAACACTCATCCCGTACTCAGCAAGCCAAAATAAGGCGAACCCCTGTACCTTTACCCAGCTATGTTAGATGAAACAATAGCCTCGATACTAGTAAGGGAGGAAGGAAAAGAGCACTTCCCTGTATACTACATCAACAAGACACTGAAGCGTGCGAAAACCAAATACCCTAAGATTGAAAAGATGGTGTTTGCTTTGGTGATATCAACAAAGTGCGTCAGACAGTATTTTGAGGCACATCAAATAGTGGTGAGAACAAACAAGCCATTATAAAAAATACAGCAAAAAGATGAGACGTCTGAAAGGATCGTAGAATGGGCAACAAAAATTGGAGGATATAGAGTCAAGTATCAACTAAGAAAGTCTTTAAAAGCTCAAGTTTTGGCTGATTTTATGGCTAAATGTGGGGAAGAATAAGGCAAACAAGTTGTATTGAAGCCTTCTCCCTAGTTATTGTATGTGGATAGGACTATTGGTCCAACGGGTGCTGGTGTAGGGGTAGTACTCAAAGGACCAAGGGAAATCAAGTTGGAGTATGCCCTCAAGATACGGTTCAAGGCCTCTAATAACGTAGTAGAATATAAGGCCATGATTGCTAGCCTAAATTAGCTAAAGAAATCAAGTCTGAAGTGTTTATTATTTATAGTGATTCCCAACTGGAGATCAACCAAATGGAGGGCCGATTCACAGCAAAAGATGGGGATATGCTCAAGTATTTAGCAGTGGCGGCTAGGATAGTAGAATAGGTGAAGGAGGTAGGGATAGATCTCATGGTCCAGCAAATTCCTAGGGAATCCAACTAGGAAGTCGATGCACTTTCCAAAATTATATACGAGGGGTACGGCCTACCAAGAGGCGTGCTCTTAGAAGAACTAACTGAACTAACCTTGGAAGCCAATCAAAATATGGCAGTTATTAGAGCAACTTGCTGGATGAAGCCCATTGTTGGGTGGTTAGATTTAGGGGTGCTCCCAAAGGATGAAGTAGAAGCTAGAAAAGTGTGAGGAATTGCATTAGCATATGCTACTGATGGTGATATCCTTTATAAAAGATCAGCAACACATCCCTGGTTGAGGTGCGTTAGGAGGGAGGAAGGAAAGTATGTTTTGAAAGAAATCCATGAACGAATTGGCGAGGCCCATGAGGTAGTAGGTACGGTGGTTCAAAAAGAGCTACTGTAAGGCTATTACTGACCAACCATGTAGGTAGATGCCAAAGAATTGGCATCAAAATGTGAGAAATGCCAATATCATAGAAAATATAGCCACTTGCCAACAACACAGCAACAGCCCTCGGGTATGGCCTGGCGATTCGCCTAGTGAGGGATGGATATCCTCAGTCCATTCCCTTTAGCAAAAGGGTAGAATAAGTTCTTAATTGTCGCCATAAACCACTTTACCAAATGGGTGGAGGCAGAACCTGTTGTGTCAATCACCCAAGTAAAGATAACAAGTTTTTTTTGGAAGAATATAGTGTGCAGATTTGGGATACCCAAGAGGCTGGTGATAGACAATGGGAAATAATTTGACTGCAAGGAGTTCGTAGAATTTTTCTAAGGCCTTCACATTAATATGCACTCAACCTCGGTGGCCCATCCCCAAACTAATAGGATGGCAAAAGTGACAAATCGAACACTGCTGCAAGGCATTAAAAAAGATTGAATCAGGACAAGGGAGAATGTGCCGAAGAGTTGTATGGTGGCTTATAGTCCAATCACACAACACCGAGAGAGAGCATAGGGGAAACCTCTTTTAGATTGGCATACAGAATAGAGGCAGTGGTCCAAATAGAGATGGGCATTCCTAGCTACTGAATGGTCGCATACAATGAAGAAGGCAATCATGGAGCCCTCTGCATGAATTTTGACTTGCTGGAAGAGATAAGGGAAGTACCAAAAGTCAAGATGGCAACCTATGAGCAGAAGATGGGCCGTTTCCATGATAAGAGAGTCAAAGAAAGGTGTTTCCTCCCTCGGGACCTGGTATTAATTCGTATAGATATCGCCACGGGAAACGCAGGAGTTGGGAAGCTAGAGCCTAATTGGCAGGGGCCATATAAGGTAGCTTAAGCCCTAGGACCAGCCACCTACAAGCTGGATGAAACCAATGGTGAACATCTGCCCATAACCTGGAATGCTCACAACTTGAAGAAGTATTATCAATGAGGTAGCAGAGCTACACATATCCTTTTTTATTAAGTTTTTATGTCTCTTTTACCCTTATGTTTGTAAGAAACTATCTCAAATAAAGTTCAATGAAAAGAAGGCAAAATGTCATTCGCTACACTCATGAGTTTCTCGATTTTTCAAATGAACCCCTCAGTGACGTATCACCTGAGAGGAGTTCTCCATTTTTCACATGAACCCCTCAATGATGCATTACCTAAGAGGAGTTCTCCAATTTTTAAATGAACCCCTCAGTGACATATCACCTGAGAGGAGTTCTCTAATTTTCAAATGAACCCCTCAGTGATGTATCACCTGAAAGGAGTTCTCCAATTTTCAAACGAACCCCTCAATGATGCATCACCTAAGAAGAGTTCTATAATTTAAGATGAACCCCTCAGAGCAACACATCATCTAAGTGGAGTTCAATAAATAAACCCCTCGGAATGATGCATCGCTTGAGAGGAGTTTTTTCAGCGATACAAGCCCCTAAAAAAAATTTGCTCGAGAGGAACCTACTAACAGGACCTCGGCAATCAACCAGCTCCAATAAGACATTTTATTCAGCCCCTTGGAGCAAAAAACACAAGAGGAGCTTGCAAATATATACCTAGAAACATATGTATGCATGACTAGTCATTTTAAAACAATGTCGATGCATCGTCTGTGAAGAGTGTAAAAAAATCGCAAGTTGTATCCAAATTAAAGCAACGGATTGGACAGATGACTCATCTGCTGCAAACAAGGCATTGTTAATATGCATTGCCAAATCAAAGTAATAGTGTAAATGAGATAGTATACAAATACCAAAGAAACAACCAGCCATCAAAGTGCTAGATTGCATTCACAAAAATGACCATTCACATGCTAAGGAAAAAAAGAGGTAAATATCCTTACACCTCCACCCATATGGAGTCAAAAATTTCAAAATATTGTTTAAGATCACTATAATAGGTGAAGAAAGGCTACCATAATAATTATTCATAAAAAAGTAAAAGGAAATCAACAAGGCTCCAGGCCTTGAATCCACGAGCAATCCACATCGGGGAAGCGTCTCTCCAACTCCTCCGTAAATTATTTCTTTGCATCTCTATACAAAACTGTTGATTCACCCACAATCTCATCAAACGCAACCTCTAGATTAGTCAACGACATTTTGGATTCCTTGAGAGAATGCTCAAGGGATTCCTCCTTTGACTTCAAATCTTGATTATTGACCTCAACAATAATCAATCTTGATTTTGGTCTTAACAAACTTAATTTTTGGGCATTTAATTTATTTGTTTAAGTGTGAATAAGTTAGGACTCAATTGAAAGTCAAAATAAATAAAGAAATATCAAAAAAATATCACTTCGGACATTGGTCCCAAGTATGGTCTCGACCGGGATTAATAAGTATGTTTTTGGGCTAATTCAACCTCTGAGATTCAAGGCGGCTTTTAACATCCTTAGAGCTTTATAATGAGAAAGTTATCTTCTTAACATTTGAATTAGACATCTTAAGCTTTTTGAATTAAGCTTACTTGTCAAAATCCAAGCTCATTTAGGTATGCAATTCTTCAGTCGAAGTCAACATATGCAACTTTAATTTTAGGTTGCGCAACACTTAGCATTTCAGAAATATCTTGAGCTACAGAGGTCCAATTTAGGTTATTCAAAGTTATATAGAAACACAAGACAAATATCTACACCTTTTATAAAGAAATATTAGGATGATTCGATAATCTTAAGTCCCCCTTAAAAGCTGATCCCTACGCCCACTAGTAATGCTCACAAGCACTTTTCAAATCATGAGAATTGATACTGACAGCAACCAAGAGAGTGCAAATTCTGACATGCTCATGAGTACCTTATTATTATGAGCAGCTTGTGAGGGTCAGTTTTGATAGCACTCAATAGACATTTTTTAATACAACGGTCCTTAAATTGACCCTCATAAGCCAAGACACTACCCTCACAATCGTGAGCGTCGTTTCAGCTGCAAAATATCCAAAATGATTCAAAATTCAACAAGAGATGTTGGAGACATAATTATTGCCTCTAAAAGCCATAATTTGAATTGTTTATCTATAAAAATAATCCTTAAAGTTCAGTTGAAGGTTAAGAAACTTGTTTATCATTCATTATCTCTTAAGCATTCAATTAAGCTCTCAAATTCTCTCTTAAACAATTTTTTTGTTTGTATAACTCTTGTGAGAGGTTGTGAGTGTTAGAATAGATATTATTGTTCTTATATTTATTGGGTTTAGAATACAAGAAGTGAGATTCTATTCTAAAGGAATTGGTTTAAGTGTTTAGCCATTAAAACACTTGGGTTTCGGTTTTAGAGTAAGCCTAGAAAACTTTTGATTGTAAAGTTGTAAGAGTGAGCCTTAAACTCTTGCGTAATCTCAATCTTGTGAATATGATTAGGGGTGATTGAAAATCCTAACTTGGGGATAAGTTAGGTCAAGACGTAGGATTGTTGAGAATCAAAACTCCTTAAATTCTTGTGTTCATCATTCTTCCTTCTCAACATTCTTTCAATTCTTGTTTATTTTATTTTAAGTTTTGATTGTTATTCGGCAGCCCTATTCACCCCCTCCCCCCTCTAGGGCTCTTTCATTTGGTATCAGAGCTTGAATTCTAGGTACTTTGTTGCTAGAATACAAGATTATGGGAAGTGAAACACAAAACATTTCTTCTCTTAGACCTTTCTTTGATGGAAGTGATTAACCTCACTAGAAGTTCAAAATGGAGCTCTATCTAGATTATAATTCTATCAAATGTTTGGACATTGTTCAAAAAGGTTGGGAACCACCCAAAGCTACAATTAATGGTATGAAAACTGAAATTGATAGAGATAATTGGAACGCCATTCAATAAGAAGTGAATCATAAAAATAAAAAGGCTATGATTACTCTAGTCTCTTCCATGTCAAGAGAAGAAGGAGGCAAGCTTCAACATTGCACTTCAGCCAAGGAAATGTGGGAAACCTTGGAAAATCATATGAAGGAAATGTTCAAGTAAGAAGCAAGAAGGTTCAACTCCACATGTATGAGAATGAAATCTTTAAGATGAAGCCTCAAGAATCAATCACCGAAATGACAAATCACATTAATGCTCTTGTCACCACCCTCAAGAAACTTGGCAAACATTTTACCAAGGAAGAAGTAAACAACAAGATTCTGAGAATCCTACCTAAGAAGGATTGGGAATCTCAAGTTACTTCAATTAAGGAAGCTCAAGATCTTGCTACTCTTTTAACTGATGTGCTTATTGGAAAGCTTTTTACCCATGAGCTTATAATAAAGCAAAGAGGTGAAGAGCAAGTAGAGAAGGAAGAAAAGAAAAAGAGCACAGCATTAAAGGCTTCACAAGAAGAAAGTGAAGAAGAAATTATTGAAGGTTCTAGTGATGAAGATGATGAAGATACCATGCTCACTAGAAGTTTCAAAAAGTTCTTGAGAAAGAAAAATTCATCAAGAACAAGAGACTTCAATAAGAAGTTTCAAGGAGAAGGTAAGAAGAAAACCAAAGATGTTACTTACTATGGATGTAAGAAATCGATACACATCCGAAGTGAGTGCCCCAAACTGAAAAACAAGAGAAAAGGAGCAAAAGAGAAAAGGAAGGCTTTCAAAGCTACTTGCGATAACTCCTTTGAATCTGAAAAGGAAGAGGAACAACAAGAAGTAGTCAACCTTTGCTTTATGGCTCTTGAGGATGAAAATGAGGTACCTTCTATTTCTAATTCTTATTATGATGATTATTGTTAATATGATGATGATGACGATGATGATGAGAGTTCTATTGCTAGCACACTTATGCTTAAATGCATAAAATTTACTTGCTAAGAAGAAACACTATAAGCATGAGTTAACTAGCTTAACTAAGGAATTTGAAAAATTTTTAAATGAATTATCAAATCTTGTTAAATCAAATGATAAATTTGCTAGTGATTTGAAAAATTCAAATTCCTTGAAAGACCAACTCAAGAAAGAAAATAATCAAAGTCAAAAGGTTTCTAAGGAGGTATTAGAGCTAAAAAATTCCAATGCTAGATTTAAGAGAGGAAAAGAAACTGTAGATAGTATTATTAACTCTCAAAAATTTCATGGAGATACTCATGGAATTGGATATAAAAATGGGATGTCTCCTTCATCATCATCATATATTAATTTTGATAAAGCACATGATTCCACGGCTTCTAGCTCCAAAAATGAGACTAAAGCTTTTAAAGCTAAGAGGTCACAAGTGTCAAATAATAAGGGAAAGTCTCATAAGACACAACCTCCATTGACATAAAGAGGTAAGACTCAAACTAGAGCACCACAACCTAGACTTGCTTATATGTATACTAGACATAATCATAATAGGCATGATACATAACACAATGCATATAAACATGTTGCACAAACCTATCAAAATACACATTGTCATTGCCAATGTATGTTTCACACTATGACTCAAAAGAGTTATAGAAAGCATTCACTACCACAACACACAAGGCATGTTTCACATACTAGGAAAGCATATCATCTTAGGAGAAATAAATTTGCAAATGTTGAATGTTTTTATTTCATGACCAAAGGTCATTCAAGCTATGTGTGCTTCTATAGAAGATTGCACTTAAACTTGCTTTATTTAGATTATCTTGAGACTAACCAACCTAGACTAAGAAAGGTTTAGGTTCAAAAGGAGGTTTAAATTATGTTATCTAGGTGTGCTTGAAGTCCACAAGAGCAAAAAGCAAATCATATCTTGATAGTGGATGTTCAAGACACATGGCCGAAGACAAAGAGCAATTCAACAACCTTGATGCTGAGGATGGAAGACATGTTACCTTCGAGGTCAATGCAAAAGGAAAGATTATTGGCATTAGAGAAATCAGTAATTCTCAATCTTTATTTATACATCATGTATTACTTATTAATGGTCTTAAACACAATTTTCTTAGTATAAGTCAATTATGTGATATGGGAAATAAAGTCACTTTCTATCTTATGAATTGCTTTGTTAGTAGTCTTGATGAAGACAAAGTAATTTTCAGTGGTGAAAGAGTAGATAATGTCTATGTTATTGATTTGAATAAAACTGACAACAAATATATTAAATGCTTGATGTTTATTTCCCATGACATATGGACCATGGCATAGAAGGTTAGGACATGCAAATTTTGAGCTTTTGAATGATCTTTGTAAACATGAACTTGTGATTGGTTTACCAAAACTCGAATTTGCTAAGGATAAACCTTGTGATGCTTGTTAAAAGGTAAAATAATCCAAGTCCTCATTTAAGCTCAAAAATGTTGTGTCAACCTCTAGGCCACTTGAAATTATACATATGGATTTGTTTGGTCCAACTAGAGTTGCTAGTCTCAGTGGAATGCACTATGCATATGCATTGGTTGGTGACTACTCTAGATTCATTTGGGTGTGTTTTCTTGCTTATAAGAATGATGCTTTTAAAGCTTTTTAAAATTTTACAAAAAGAGTTTAAAAAGAAAAAGGTTTTTGTATTTCTTAAATTAGAAGTGATCATGGAACCGAATTTGAAAATGAATTTTTCAAAATCTTTTGTAGTGAAAATGGTATTTCTCATACATTTTCATTTCCTAGAACTCCTCAACAAAATGGGGTAGTTGAAAGGAAAAATTCAACTCTTATGGAAATGGCTAGAACAATGCCTCATGAGTATAATTTACCATTATACTTTTGGGTGGAAGCCGTTAACACGTCTTGTTATATTTCAAATAGAGTTTTTAAAAGACCAACTTTAAATAAAACATCTTATGAGCTTTGGAATAATAGAAAACCCAAAATCTCATATCTAAGAGTATTTGGATGCAAGTACTTTATATTAAATACCAAGGATAATCTTAGGAAATTTGACTCTAAAGCCGATGAAGGAATTTCCCTAGGTTATTCCACCTCTAGTAAAGCATATAGAGTCTTTAATAAAAGAACTCTTGTAGTTGAAGAGTCCATGCATGTTATTTTTGATGAATCGAACTGTCTTAATCCTAGAAAGGATATTTGTAGTGTTGATGATAATATAGGTGATCTTATAGAAGAGAAAACTCAAGAAGAAAATGCTAATAAACCTTCAAAACTTGAAGATCCTAGAAAAGAAGAAGATAAGGAAGTATCTCAACCTACCTTGAAGGATGACCTTCCAAAGGATCGGTAATTCAAGAAAGCTCATCCTCAAGACCTCATCATTGGTAATACTACAAAAGGAGTAACTACTCGTTCTAAACTTAAATGTATAGTTAATTTAGCCTTCATCTCTTAAATTGAACCTAAAAATATTAATGATGCTTTAAATGATGAATTTTAGGTCCTTGCTATGCACGAAGAGTTAAATAAATTTGAGAGAGACAAAGTTTAGATTTTGGTTCCTAGACTGAAACATCATCCTATTATAGGCGCCAAATGGGTGGTTAAAAATAAGATGAATGAACAAGGTGTCATAACAAGGAATAAAGCAAGGCTAGTAGCTAAAGGTTATAATCAAGAGGAAGGCATTGATTATGATGAAACCTATGCCCCCGTTGCAAGGTTAGAAGCTATTAGAATGCTACTTGCATTTACATCATTCATGGATTTTAAACTTTATAAAATGGATGTTAAAAGTGCATTTTTAAATGGTTTTATTAAATAAGAGGTTTATGTTAAGCAACCTCTAGGTTTTGAAAATTTTAATTTTTCAAATCATGTATTTAAACTTTCAAAAGCATTGTATAGATTGAAACAAGCTCCAAGAGCTTGGTACGAAAGATTGAGCAATTTTCTTTTAGAAAGGTTTCTCTAAAGGAAGGTTGATACAACTCTTTTCATAAAGAAATCTAAACATGATTTATTAATTATTCAAATTTATGTTGATGACATTATTTTTGGTACTACTAACCATTGCTTGTGTGAGGAATTCTCTAAGTTAATGTGAGGAGAATTTGGGATGAGTATGATGGGAGAACTCAAATTCTTCCTCAGATTACAAATCAAGCAATGTAAATATGGGATTTTCATTAATCAAACCAAATATACTAGGGACATTCTCAAGAAGTTTGGCATGGATGGAGTCAAACCAACCAAAACACTAATGAGTACCACCACCAAACTCAACAAGGATAAGAATGTCAAACCAGTTGATGAAAAGCCATTTAGAGGTATGATTAGATCCCTTCCTTGCTTAACTGCTAGTAGACATGATATCATGTTTGCTACTTGCTTGTGTGCTAGATTTCAATATAGTCCTAGAGAGTCCCATTTGAATGCAATTAAAAGAATTTTTGAATATCTATGTGGAAGTTTGAATTTAGGACTTTGGTATCCTAAGAGTTCATCCTTCAACTTAATTAGTTACTCGGATGCAGAATTTTTTGGTAGCTTACTAGATAGAAAAAGCACTTCTAGAACTTGTCAAGTTTTAGGACAATGTTTAGTTTCTTGGTTCAACAAGAAATAAGTTTCGATTGCCCTGTCCACTGCAGAAGCAAAATATGTTACTGCAAGTTTGTGTTGTTCACAAGTATTATGGCAAAAAAAAAATTGATAGACTATGGCATTCACATTAATCATATTCCAATCAAATGTGATAATTCAAGTGCTATCAACCTTAGCAAAAATCCAATTCAGCATTCTAGAACAAAGCATATAGATATTAGACATCATTTCTTGCATGTGATCATGTTCAAATTAGTGATATCTCACTTGAGTTTGCTAATACAAATAATCAACTTGCAGATATTTTCACCAAACCTCTCAATGAAGAGATATTAAATTTCATTAAACCTGAACTTTGCATGATTGATGGTTTTAGTCTATCTTGATTGTATGTTAAATTGCTTAATTGATGGTTAAACTATTTGACTTCACATTCTTCATGTGAAATCATGTTGTGCTTATCAATTACCTTGATCATTAAGTGTTTTTTTATTTTGATCTTAACATTTTTTTATTGAACTTTATTTTCATTAAATTAATTATTTTTAGAGCATTAAGTGTTTCTTGCTCATATGCAAATTCCACTCATCCTCCTCCACCTCCTCCTCAAAACTAGCTTCTTTTTATGTCATTTTTCTTTTTTTGCTCATCAGTGTCTGTTTGGTTGATTTTCAGTATATTTTTGGTTTCTGAAATTTGAGCTTTTAGTTTTTATTTAAGACTATTTTGTGTCAGTTTATGTTTGGTTGATTTGTTTATGAGCTAGGAGTTGTTAGTTTTTTTCATTGATAGTTCTTGTTTACAATTGATATTTCAAATATCAATGTACTCCTAACTTTTTATTAATGCAATCTTATTTTTCTTAATTCTCGTTTCTTTAATTCTTTTTTATTTTTCCAAAGGGGGAGAAAAATTTGAGTTTGCTTAATACTTTTTGTGATTATTATTTATTTTATTGTTATTTGTTACATGCATTGTAAGTGTGGCTAGCTTTTATGTTAATTAATGATCATTTTATCATGTTTTAATATTTGTGATGTTAAGCCTTGTTTTGCTTACTTGCATAATTTTATTTAGTCTTTTACAAAGGGGGAGAAATAATTTTTGATGCTATGCCTTGTTTTGCTTAGTTGCATAATTTTATTTAGTCTTTTACAAAGGGTGAGAAATAAATTTTTTAATTAAACTTTCATGTTTTTCATTGTTTTAGTTCTTGGTCTTTAAAATGCTATATGTACTATTTTTGTGATGTATTATCTTAGTAAAATTTATATTCTACCATGTTTATGTTTCTTAAATATTTTGTTTATGTTTCTTAAATATTTCGTCAACTATTTAATATTGTTATTTTTTAACAAAAGGAGATAAATTTTAAAATTTATATTTCTTATCATGCCAAACAAGGGGAGAAATAAAGAAACATATATTTCTAATTAATTTTTACTCATTTGAATTTCTTACTCCTTATAGTTATTATTTTTATGATATGCATAAATTTAGGGGGAGTAAAATTCCTTTAAGTTTTACACACTTCACTTTATAATATTCTCTCAAACTTAAAATAAGTTTGTCAAAATCAAAAAGGGGGAGAATGTTGACCTTAATAATAATCAATCTTAATTTTGATCTTAACAAAATTAATTTTGAGCATTTAATTTGTTTGTTTAAGTGTGTATAAGCTAAGACTCAATTGAAAGTCAAAAATAATGAAGAAATATCATTCTAGACATTGGTCCCAAGTATGGTCTTGATCGGGATTGATAAGTATGTTTTTGGGCTAATTCAAAATTCAACAAGAGATGTTGGAGACACAATCAATGCCTCCAATAGCCATAATTTGAATTATTTATCTATATAAACAATCCTTAGAGTTCAATTGAAGGTTAAGAAACTTGTTTATCATTCATTCCCTCTTAAGCATTCAATTAAGCTCTCAAATTCTCTCTTAAACAATTTTTATGTTTGTATAACTCTTGTGAGAGTTGGTGAGTGTTAGAATAGATTTTCTTGTTCTTCTATTTTTTGGGTTTAGAAAATGGGAAGTGAGATTATATTCTAAAGGAATTGGTTTCAGTGTTTACCCATTAAAACACTTGGATTTCGGTTTTAGAGTAAGCCTAGAAAAATCTTGATTATAAGGTTGTAAGAGTGAGCCTTGAACTTTTGTGTAATCTCAATCTTATGAATAAGAATGTGGGTGATTGAAAATCCTAACTTGGGGATAAGTTAGGTGGAGATGTAGGATTGTTGAGAATCCGAACTCCTTAAATTCTTGTGTTCATCATTCTTCCTTCTCAACATTCTTTCAATTCTTGTTTATTTTCTTTTAAGTCTTGTTTATTCAACCCCCCCCCCCCCCTCTAGGGCTCTTTCATTGATTCATCTCTATCAGCAAACGGTTATGTCCCTCCAAAGCTCTGACCTATTACTCCAATAAGGAAATGCGATTCTGGTTCACCAAAGTGAGGCTCGCTATCTCCTTTTCATGCTATTCCTTCAAACGAGCAATTTCTCCCTTC
>CATIWM010262841.1:0-14796 GCA_949671775.1 Mallotus repandus
ACAAATAACAATACTTAGAAATAAAAATAACAAATACATAATCAAATAAACACAAAACACAAAAACATAGCAAAAACTATATGAAAATAACACCAAACTATACTAAATAGCTATGCATATTTGCATTATATCAGTAACCACATTGATAGCAGAGCCCGATATCTCCCCTTTTGGCGATGGTGGTGGCATAGGCCCATCCTTGATCTTCCCTTCCTTTACAGACCAGTACCACTGCACTTTATCTTTCCCCTGTCTTTTTTGTGAAGATTAAAATTGGAGTATGGCTTCTTTTTTAGATCAATCTTCCTACCATGCATCTTCTTCACAGTTTGATTTCTGTCATCGGCCACCTTTTTCTCATGGTCCTTTTCCTTTGGAGTTCTGTCTCTCTTAAGCTTTAAAGGCTTATAAACATCCCTGCTCCTGTCTTCCTGTGGTCCCCTCTTTGAACCCTTGGTGGCCGTTGGCTCATGAGCTTGTCGAGCTGACTAGCGAAGCCTCCGCATCCTTCTCTTTTGGGTTTTGGTCATGTTGGTCCTCCCATCCTTGTCAAGATACCATACTCTCTTTAACACCTCACTTCTAGGCTTATGCCTCTGTCAAACCTCAGTTGCTCTTGGTTTGAATATCCTGATACTTGGCCGATTTGGAGAATGGCCTTGATTCTTATTTGAACTCCTGCCTTGTTCATTCCTTAGCTTTGGCCTTTCAGGAGAATGAGTTGGGCTTCTATTAACAACCGAGGACCTCATCCCTATTTTTGGTCTTGATCGATTAGTACAATCTTGTTGGTCTCTCTTCACATGTATTGGGGACCTGCTGCATTTTCTTGGGTTGTACTTGAATGAATATTGGCAGGTTGGGCATGTAACCTCCTCTTCATTAGTGAAAGAAACCTCCCTATTTACCATAGAACTTTCTCTCCCTTACTCTTCTGAGAGCCTCAGCTCTACTCTAACCCTAGGTCGATCTAGAGTCCATGGTTCACCTTTTCCCAGACCAAGGACCTTGACATCTTTAAGGAAAATCATATTACATGGTATTTTAAGTGATACCGTGATAGTCAGGGCCTTCCCCCTTCCTGGGAATAGGAGTTTCCCATCTTCGATGGCCTTTTGAATTACATTCCTGAAAATAACACAATTGTTAGTAGTATGCCTCCAAGAATTATGTCATTTACAATATTCTTTACCAGCCCGATCCTCTATAGAAGGAATGACATGGCCATTGGATAATTTTATCTGGTCGTCTTTGATTAAGGCATCAAAGATTTTGTCGGCCTTTGTAATATCAAAAGAGTATTCCTTGGCTATCTGATTTGATTGAGGATTTCTCTTTTTCTCTTTTACCACTGTCAGCCTCTTTAGGGCCTGACATTCATTTGATTTTATTCCGATATATTCGACCACGTTAATGGCCTCATTATCACTATCAATCTCATATTCTTCATTAATGGTCGATACTTCCAAGAGATCTAGGTAATAAGTTCCCTTCGAGGAAGACCTCCTCTGATCCTTTTTTCTGAACAACCTCTCATAACTGGTAGCCTAAGTGGTTAGCTCAAACAGACTCTAAAGTGATGACCTTCAAAGTGCTCCCTCATTGAATAATTAAGTGAAGGCCGATTTTGTTAAAGAGTTGCCAAAGAGTCTCAGCCTCCAAAAGTCATTGCCGATGCCTTCCCACATTGTACTATGAATCGGGCTACATGTTCAATTGAGGACTAATGTTTATCTTCGCCTGAAAATAGTACAAATTTAGGCACTTTGTATCCCCTAAGAAATGGGTACAATTTGTCTATTTAATCAGGGTACAACTTATTATACATTGGCCTAGAAATGAGTCTAAAGTCTATTCCCATTTTTTCCAAAGTGTCTTTTAAAAGACTTTAATCGGTCACTGGTGACCGATACTCATATTTGTATTCGTTAGTGTTGTAATGTGCATTATTACTATATGTATATGTATCCTGGCCTGAGGTTAGTTCTATCACTCGGCCTTGTTCATCATAAGTGAATATAGTGCCGGCCTGATTAGTGTTACTGCCCATTGCTAGACCTTGGTAACTATTATCATTATAGTTAGAAGGTCGGGGTTGGTGATTGCGCTTATTGTCATCGGGCCTTCTCATTAGCCACACACTATTACATTGTAAATTGCTACCACTAGGTCTATTAGTATCCGAGGCATACCTGGGGAGTTCCACATTCTGTTTACCCTCGAGGATGGATGCCATGCGATGCATATTGATGTTGATCTCCTCCAATTGGTTCTAGGACTATATCTGAAGCGACTCATTTCTCTCGAGGATCGACCTTAAGACCGTTGACATCTGCGCGATGAGATCATTAAAGAGAGTATGGTTCTCCCTTGACACTTCATCCTTGAGAAACTTGACGTCCTCCTTGCCGAGAATAGGCTGCCCCTTTGGTGGCATAGTGTGATTATAGTCGTCGAGGAGCTCATTCAGCATATGTTCCTGATTGTGTCCGTTTGATGCATCGGTCTTGTTATTTGAAGCAGTCCTCTTATTGGATTTGCTCATGGCGTTGGCTTTCTATGATCTCATTTGCACAGGCATACAATGGTCCCACTGGGCATTCCAAAAAAATGTTTGACCTCAAAAATAAGGAGAATCGGCCCAAACACCTTTTGATTGTTTAAAACGGGTTTGTGTGAGCCTGATCACAATTTCACAAAAATGGAGTAGAAGAACAATGGGTTTTATCACTAGCTCGGGGTGGTGACAGGGGCAAGAAACATGTTCAAGTCTCTTCTAACCTATCTAATTTGGATCAAACAAGAGACTGGTCTCATTGGAAAACCTTGATCACTGAGATCAGCTGATAATAAACACCGAGTCTTTGAAAGAAAATGAAATGATAAAATTATATTGAGTTGTGTAAAAATGTGTAGAGAGCCATTACAATACAAGAGCTTTGGCTTTTATAAGCCCTGGAGCCCGACTAAAAAAAGAAACAAAAATCAATCAAAAGTCTTCCTAAATAAACTTAAGGAAACAAATCAAAATAAAACTTATCTAATCGGGTTAAAGGAAACAATTGACTTTCCTAATTCACTTTAAGGCAAACTTTCCTAATTGCCTTGAATGAAGGCATGAATATGACTTCCCAAAAAACGAGTACTAACCACCATTAACCATATGCAATAGTCAGAATGTCAAGTGGGCTCCGTGAGATGGGTTTTGATATATTTTATTTGGTTATGAATGTATGTCTTGGACCATTTTGGACCAGTGCAAACAATATATATTTTTACAAGTTCACATTCAAGTTTTTTTTTTAACAACAATAGTGATTTCGTTCAACCAAATACATAGTTATAGTTTTCAGTACATATAGATTTACTAAAAATAACTCTAAACATCAACAGAAGTTATTTCTCCCAAAAAAATAAACAATAAAATAAGAGTGAGGGAATTGTCCTCCTGGAGAATTCAAGAAACATTCTTTATCTAGAATATTATTACAAAATGCGACGAAGGTGCCGACTAGAGCTATATCTAACAATTTTTTTAAATTTTTTTTTATTTTAAACTTAACACCATCATGATCTACCAATCCATTGGATAAGCTAGAGGACATATCGACAACACTAAAAACTAACAACAAAAAATTATTTAATAAGGATAAAAATCCTCACTTACTTGAGATTAATCTGAAGCTTAACTAAAATTCTACATAAAAGTAAAAAAATTTGAGGAATTGAGTGGTTTTTTTGGTAAAAAATGATAAAAAAAACCACCCAAATCATAAACGTAACAAGACAAATGAAGCAAAACTAGTACAGAGAAGGGAGAGGGTTAATTCAAGTGTTGGATGTACTTCAACCCATTTAGGAAATAATTTGGGTGAACGTAGTATAAAACGGTGACGAAAAAGGTAAGTCAACATTAGCTGAGTAATCGACCTTTTTTTTTTCATGGAAATGGCAGAAACAACGAAGTACTTGTTAGGTTTAACTTAGAGGACAATTAGTATCACGGCGAACTGGGTTAAAAGAGGACGTGACATTGACAACAGATAACAAGTACAGCCAAAGGAACATGAAGCTTAATCTATTTCTCATTAACATACACCAATAGCTTCTTCATTAATCATTAAAGACCATCATTTTCATGCAATAAGTCAATGGTGAATTGCTACGCTTCAATGGTTTGGAACATGCAAATGGTGTTTCATCTAGTCATATCAAATAAAAAAATATACAAAATTTTCCAATCCTTTGAGGAATAAAATACTGGTGTTATAACTAATTATAATTCTTAGAATCAATTGGTTGAAAATTATTTTTATTTAAATAATATTTTAAATTTAAATTTTGATATATATAATTACATAAATTAGTTATTAAATTTTTTTATCGTAATTATGATCATATCAATATAAAATTCAATAAATTCTCAATTTTTGAACTTGAAAAAAAATGCTTATGCTATAAAATATAAATGATAACACGATAAAAGAAGCACCTAGTAATACACATCTAGTGCCATTAATCTTTTTACATCATTTAATAAGTCAAGAAGCATATTCATAGAATAAAATTGCTAAAACGGGTATTTTATTTAGATTAATAAATAAAATTTAAGTTATTTTTCATCTAAGTATGATGTATTTTTATATTCTAGAATTATTGAGCAAAAGCGAAGGGCCACAAAAATCATAATTTATACACTTTACGTAAAAAAAAAAAAAAAAAACATGACTTAAAATTTAATCTTAAGTGTGGATACACTGAAATGATTTTTGTACATGGCCACACCATTGCCGGATATAGAAGCATACGAATTAATCCAACGGCTGCCAACGATTGGTCAAAATACAAAGGCCATCATCGGGATTTGTGCTAATGCATGTGGACCAAAATGCATAACACCTTTAATACAACTTATTGCCAATTTTAATTAATGGTCTTCAATAATCAACAGTGTCAATATGATATTTAAAAATATTAACAATCCTTAGAGCAGTTGCTGTGAAATTATTTTTACTTAAAATTAAATTTTATGTTTGAATTTTAATATATATATAATCATATTAGATAAATTATTAAATTTTTTTATCATTATTATAATATTATTTAAATTAAATCAAATATGATAAACTCGAGATAAAAATGATATAAAAAAAAACTACAAGCAAATTAAAATAAAATGAATATAGTAAAAGACAATAGATAAGATAAATAAAGGCTTTTGGGTACTCAGTATTGCTCTTATTGTAAACGAGGATGCCTTTCGGATTTTATAATAATAAATATAACAATACTTTATTCTATTCTATTTTGCTAAATGCATGATTTTTATATTAGTCAAGATGAAAGAGTCCTTTGGTCAAAAAAATAAAAGATGAAAGAGTCCAAAAGAGAATATATTTAATCAATGTTCATACCAAATTAGCAATGATGATTTTTGACACCATTTTATTTATACCACACACTATTAAAAAAGTTAAATTTAAAATAAAAAAATTATTGAGAAACTGAATTACCTTTTTTATTCTGATGTTAAAAAAACCTTTTTATTCAATATTAAATTAAAATAAAATAAAAATATAAATCAATCACTCAGTTATTATTAAAAAATTACAAGATGGTATCTAATTATCTAGATTAATATGCATTAAATTTAAATGAAATTGCAGAAATTTATTTGTCTTGCCTTGAAAGTTTGCTTTTCACTCCATTTTTTTTAATTTTTGAAGCTAGTTTCTTTAATATTTAATAATTATAAAATTAATTATTTTAAAATTCAAGTAAGATGAATTTATAAAAAAAATAGAATTTTTTTAATGCCTATTCCTTTTATATAAATAATTTCATTTGAAAAAGTTAAAATTTTATTTTTTGATAAAAAAAGAAAAAATTAAATTTTATTTATTACTTAAACTAATAAATATGGTTGTTTCTGAAATATTTGAATTTTTTTGAAATATAGAAAAGAAAAGTAATTGACCAATCTATCCCTATTCTTTAACGGTGTAGGGTAAACATCAAACTACGATCCTCTGTTTTCACATTGCAACAAGCAAAATAACAGATCCCATCCAGCACTTTACACGTCACTATTTTTATATCTTAATGACTATACTACCCATATCCATTTCAAAATTTCCGAAATTTATCCTAATTTGATAACGTGTCAATCAACCATTGCATAGGCAAGACGTAAATTTAACTGCAGATGATATTTTCCCTTCACAAACTTAGCCTTGTGTGATAAGAAACCTTTCAGATGAACCAATAAGATATCTCCACGTCAAATACAAGCTCGCGTCGCCACCGCGCGATCCTATACTGACTATGTGACACAACGAACAATCGACACGTGTGGAGTGACTAACCGGAGACAGCCGGTCACTCCATCTCTGATGTTCCCGCTAGGTATATAAAGCGGCCTCTCGGCGCACCCCTTTTTTTCTCTCTTTTTTCTTTGCCTGATTTTTAGTTTTCTAAATTGCGAGTTTTTTTTTTCGTATTCTATTCTTCTCTTTTGTCCAGTTCGCTACTTCAAGGTTAGTAATTTTTCGTCTATTAACCTCATTTTTTCGATTAATTAAGCTTTTAATTTTCATTAATTAATTTGCATTTTTTAAAATATTTGGGTGTTATAGCTTGATCGATCTCTTGAAAAGCTCAGTGCTCTCTTTAAGTTAAATGATAATTATTTTAATTAATTAATTTTTTTTGGTTTTAATCTCAGCTAGTACTTGTTGATCTTTCAGTTTAAGTTCTAATTAGAAGTGTTTAATTAAGGCTCAACTGTTGATCAATTGGGGAATTTTTTTTATTTTTTGTGTCCCGCAATATCGATTTTGATTTGAGTTTGTTTGACACCGTTTTGATTTTAATGCCTGTGATTAGCTTTAGTTTAAGTTTTGATTAGTTGTTAATAGCGCGAGTGATGCTATGTTTTCGCTGTTTGGGCCTTTTATTGCGTATAATTTTGGGGTCCGTGTTTTTAGTTAGTCTTGTTGTTTTGTTTCTCGCTTGATTAGGAATTAGGGTTTTTTTGAGCTGACTTGGGATTTGGGTTTTGATTGAGGAAAATTTGGGCGATTATTATTGTTTTCCTTTAAATGTGTTTGATGGGTTAAATATTTTAAGATTCGGTGTTTCTGCTATGCTTTTTTAGTTTATTGTGATTTTTTTTTTAATGCTAGTAGGTGTTTTTCTGCGGCTGATGCTAATTCATGCTTTGTTTTATTTAACTTTTTTTATTAGATCCTTACAACAAATTGTTGAAAGCTCAAACAGATCACAGAATATTGCACTGTATTTGGTCCAAACAAGAGCTTATTGATCAGTGACATTATTTGTACAAGGAACCAGATTTTGTTTTTCTCTTTGGCTTGTGAGGGGGTAATTGTGATTCTACCCTGTTAAAATTTGTATTTGTGGGCTTTTTTTTTTTTTTTTGCAGTCCTGAATGGGTTTAAGTTCTTTTACATATTGAGCGGTTTGAGTATATTTTATTTTTGAAAATACTGGTCAGGCCTGGCTCTGGACAGCTACTTAGACTCTGGCCACCAGGGAGCGGTGCCTGCAATGGCACCTTCTCGTGTGGCTGGAGGGTTAGCCCAATCTTCCTCTAGTTCGGGAATTTTCTTCCAGGGGGATGGGCAGTCTCAGGCTATTGTTAACTCTCACTTGACCTCATCGTTTGGTAACTCATCCAATTCTATTCCTGGAACTGGACGTACCAATTTGGGTCCGGTTTCTGGGGACATGAATAATGCGGTTTTGAACAGTGTGGCAAATTCTGGACCAAGTGTTGGGGCAAGTTCTTTGGTGACAGATGCAAACTCAGCATTTTCTGGAGGTCCTCATTTGCAGAGAAGTGCAAGCATCAATACGGAGTCATATATGCGTTTACCAGCATCTCCTATGTCCTTTACATCCAATAATATCAGCATTTCTGGCTCATCAGTTGTCGATGGGTCCTCTGTGGTACAGCAGGGCAATCATCAAGACCCAAGTGCACAAGTCCAGCAGACTCAGCAACAACAAGGAGCAACAAGTGCTACATCCGTTCCTACATCACAAACTGCACAAGCTTCACTTCCAATGGGGCTACGAGCACCCGGAACCTTTCTACAGGACCCTAATAGTCTATCCCAAGCGCAAAAGAAACCTAGATTGGACATCAAACAGGAAGATATTCTACAGCAGCAAGTTTTGCAACAACTGATTCAGAGACAGGACACCATGAACTTGCAGGGCCGAAATCCACAGTTACAAACTTTGCTTCATCAGCAGAGACTGAGGCAACAGCAGCAAATTTTGCAATCTATGCCACCGTTGCAAAGGGTCCAGTTGCAGCAACAGCAACAGCAACAAATGCAGTTGAGGCAGCAAATGCAACAACAAGCAATGCAGCCAGGAGCTGCCATGAAGCGCCCTTATGATGGAGGCATATGTGCACGACGGTTGATGCAATATCTGTATCATCAACGACAACGACCAGCTGTAAGCTGTGCTTTTTATGTATTGCATATATCATCTTCATTCCTCCTCTGATTCATTTGTATGACTCTTTTGAATTATGTTAAGTATTGTCTGCTGTTCTTGTAAATATTTGTATTCTTTTACATGTAGTCCCAGTTTAACAATTCAAATTCTATAAAGCAGTTTCTACTGCTTGGATATGAATACGATCTTCCTTGTTTTCTTTAATTTGTGCAGGAGAATTCTATTGCTTATTGGAGGAAATTTGTGGGTGAATATTATTCACCTCGTGCAAAGAAAAGGTGGTGCTTGTCATTATATGACAATGTTGGGCATCATGCGCTTGGTGTTTTCCCTCAGGCAGCTATGGTAATTTTTCTGTGCTTTTATTGTGTTTTCCCTTTTTTTTATTGGACCATAAAATAATTTTTATATATAATGTGGAATTTCTTAATAATTTGGTACTTATGTGCCCATCTTTTTTCTGATCAGCAATGCAAGTTGATTTTCCATTTCTGCTGCAATTAATATGTTTAACTGTTTCAATGATTCATACACCTATCCTGGATGTTCTATGTTATTATACATCAATTTTGCCTAAACTGTATTTTTGCATTGCGCTCACATGAAAAGGATTTATCATTTGCCTATTTCTTTTTTTCAGGAGGCATGGCAGTGTGATATTTGTGGCTCTAAGTCTGGAAGAGGATTTGGTAAGAGATTTAGAAGTTTTTTCTCATCGGGTTTTGTGCTTCAAGCAGTTACCACTAAACTGTTATACTTAAAATTTTTGTCAATGGTCGACTTTAAAGCGATTAACTTGATTCTGGAAATAGTTTTTAAAGAGCACAGTAAATAGGTTCTTGACTTCGTAAAAGGCATAAGATAGCTTAAAATTATGATAGAAAGGCTCCTTATGAGCTATAAAGAGAAAACAAGTACTAAGCTGTACACTTTGATTAAGTACGTGTCTCACCTCCCCCCCACCGGCAACCTTTTTTTGCTGAGCATATTCATTACAGTTGCTAAGCATTTCCTGTTAATCTCCTAGGGCTATATAGCTTCTACTTCAAAAATTATGTTGATGTAACTAATTGAATTTACAAGTTCCTTGCTGTAGATATATAACTAATTGAAATAATTTCTTGCTGTAATTCTTACAGAGGCTACATATGAAGTACTTCCTAGACTTGATGAAATCAAATTTGGCAGTGGTGTCATCGAGGAGCTTTTATTTTTGGACTTGCCGCGTGAATGCAGATTTCCTTCTGGAGTAATGATGCTAGAGTATGGAAAAGCAGTTCAAGAGAGTGTATATGAGCAACTTCGTGTTGTTCGTGAGGGTCAGCTTCGTATCATATTCACCCAAGATTTGAAGGTCAATAGAAATATTATATCTAGTGCATTCTTTAGCACTTGTTGGGTATGTCGAAACTTGATATAACTTGCTTATATGTATGTGGATTTTAGATTTTGTCTTGGGAATTTTGTGCACGTCGTCATGAAGAACTTCTCCCCCGTAGAGTGGTTGCACCACAGGTACTATTTTGAAACTTTATTTTCTATAGCTTTAGTTTAGTTGTCCTGTGATGATGAGAATTGTGAATAGATGAACCTTTATGTTTTGGTATTCCGAATTCTTGACTGATATCTTTAAATGGAAGCTATTGTTGACGTCAAGTCAAAATTTTCTGAGGACTAGTAAGATTTACAGCTTTTGTCTAAATATGATTATGCATGTCAGATAAAGAAATATGCAAATTTATGTGAACATGTTTGTTCAAAAAATTTCTAGAGTGCTCGTCATTCCCAATTGTTTCTTGGAGAGATGGGAAACCCAATAAATGGGTGAAATTGTGTGTGAGCAATGTTGCATTGTTAAGTGAATTGTTTGATGGTGAATGCCTCTAATAGGAAATTGCTGGCAATTCAAAGTTCTCTTCATTGTGAGTAATTATGATTGGCTTTCTGAAATGAAGCATATGTCCTACTTCAACTACAAAATGCTAGCTAAAAGGTGCAGCTTTTGCTTTAAATATTCTTTTAGTTTGAACTGCTTAATGTTCCTTTTGCAGGTAAATCAGCTGGTTCAGGTCGCACAGAAATGCCAGAGCACAATTGCTGAAAGTGGAGCTGATGGGGTTTCACAACAGGATCTGCAAACAAATAGCAATATGTGAGTAAATTAAGAAAGATCACTTATTTCCTTTCCTTCTCTGGTTAGGTGTTGACTATGCAATACTTGTTGGTTAAAGTCTGTTGATGAATTAACTGGGATGAAATAATTCTCATTATTGAGGCTGTTGTGCTAAAGCAAGAAGCCTTGACTGGCACTTTCATTAATCTTCTTGTGCTCGAATGAGATTTGAGCGATAAGGGCGCAAGATATATTTTAGTTCTCATAAATGTATCTATGATGATTTTTTGCAAGTCATAAACTTATGCAGCGTATGATCTTAGTCTTTGGCCTGCTCAGGACCGGATTTTTATGCTAGTACAAGTGGGTTTGCTATTTAATACTGATTCAATGTTTGTTTTTAAGGGTCCTGACCGCTGGGCGTCAGCTTGCAAAGACTTTGGAGCTGCAGTCTCTGAACGATTTGGGTTTTTCCAAAAGATATGTCAGATGTTTGCAGGTATAGTTTGATACTTGAGTTGTTTTTGGGTAAGGATTCTGGTATTATGATGTGTTTCTTTTTCATGCTTTGATTTTTCCAGTAAATTCTCACTTCAATTTGTGACAGATCTCTGAGGTTGTCAACAGCATGAAGGATCTGATTGATTTCTGCCGAGAGCACAAAGTTGGGCCAATAGGTAAATTCTTCACGGTCTACTGCATGTACATATTGTGCGCTAGCTGTTGCTTGTGCTACTATTCTATGAAATCTTTTTCAATTGCAAGATCTTATTCAAACTGTAGTGCTTTAAGCAAATATATTCAAATTCAAGTATACATCTGGAAGTTTAATTTTGTGTTGTGGTGCCTCTTAAGATTTTTTTGTTAGTTTGGGGATTCTATGTGATGCCAGCATGCAAATTCATTTATTTTCTGTTGCTGCCTCTTAACTGCTGTACGTCTTTAATTTTTTTTAAAAAGATATTTTTGCTCTTGCTTTGATCAATGTGACCACTGATACTGTTTTTGGTTATTTTCTTTCTTTCTGTCTTCTCAAAATTTCTAGCTTATCCATTTGAAAAATGGCAATCCTTTCCTTTTATTTAAAAAAAAAAAGCAATCTTGGTTGGTACTACAACTTAATATTTCAATGTTTTCATGGAGATCTTATGAAACTCTTATTTGCAGAGGGCTTGAAAAATTATCCTCGGCATACCTCTGTAGCCAAGTTGCAGATGCAGAAGATGCAGGAAATGGAGCAGCTAGCAAATGTTCAAGGTTTGCCAACTGATAGGAACACCCTTAATAAGCTGATGGCATTACATCCCAGCATAAACAACCATGTGAGCAACAACCACCATATTGCTAGTCGAGGGGCTTTGAGTGGCTCAGCACAGGCTGCTTTGGCACTGACTAACTACCAGAATCTACTCATGAGGCAAAACTCGATGAATTCAAACTCTAGCTCACTTCAACAAGAGGCTGCATCACCTTTCAATAATTCAAACCAGAGCCCATCTTCGAACTTTCAAGGACCTGGTGCATTTGTACCAGGATCCTTGCAGAATTTACCTGTGAGTAGCTTTTCAAGTCCTCAAGTTCCTCCTCAGCAGCAACAGCAGCTGCAGCAACGAACGTTGAGTGGTAATAACTTACTACAACAGAACCATCCACAGTCCTCTGCTGGCAACCAAGCCTTACAACAGCAGATGATCCAACAACTGCTGCAGGAGATGTCTAATAATGGCGGAGGAGGCATGCAACAGCATTCTCTTTCTGGACAGAATGGGAATATGGCCAGGAATGCATTAGTTTTTGGAAGCAGCTCTTCAGCTTTACCTACTGTTACCCCAACTGTGTCAGGAAGTGTTGCAGGACCTGCACCAAGCAGGAGCAACAGTTTTAAAGCTGCCTCGAACAGTGATTCTTCTGCAGCTGGTGGCAATAGTGGGTTTAGCCAGAAAGTGCCAGATTTGCCTCAGAATCTCCATTTGCAGGATGACATTGTTCCGGATATTGCTCACGAGTTCACTGAAAATGGCTTTTTTAGCAGTGACCTTGACGATAATATGGGTTATGGTTGGAAGGCATGACTAACATGGTATGGCCCTTTTTTTGCCGTCATTGAGCGAATATTGGGCATATTAGATTTGTACAGAATGTTAAATAGCTGCTTCACCCCACCCTTCCTTGCTTTTCTAATTATCGAATTTGTTGCAACAATCAGGCACTTGTATTTCTGTAGGTATTTTAGCTTCACTGTTTTTCCTTTGCCTTTTTTTTTTCCTCTTTCCTTCTTCGAGGGCTTTTTAAGTCTTGCAAGTGTAATCTATCGAACGAAAATTGGAACAGCTAATATGATATTTTAATGAGTTCTGCGATTTGGAATATTTCTCTAACACGTGGCTCATCCCTTTCATACTGCTTGTCCGACTAAAGTATTTATCGAGAATCATTCTCTGAACGAACGGGGCTTTTTACCGGTTTAGGGAGGAAAATAATTGTTTTTGCCACTTTAGGGCAATTCTAAATTTATGGTAGTTTAGAAACTTATTATAAATTCGTGGTGAATTTTACTTATGTGGCCTGATTGGAAGGATTCCATCAGTTTAAATAGCGAAAAGTTTACTTGTCATTTAAACTGGCGGAGATGAGACTGATTTTTTTTTTAATTGTAATCATATGGCGGAATTGATATGAATTTTTTTTTTCAAATTTATGTTGGCCCAAGTTAATCATTACCGCAAGGCATAGAGGGGAGGTCATATGTGTCTATATTGTAAAATTGATTTTTGACAGAATGAAAAAGACATATATGAGAGAATCGTAACAATAGAATACGACCTTAATCGAAATGCATACATTTGTCTAAGAGATATATTTTACATCCCATTATTTCTGGTACAAAAGTTTCTATAAAAATGGAAAATGCCCTACCTTTGAGTACAGTTTGAACTATTGATTTATGTAATTGGAAGTAATTAGTTGAAATCGATCATTGATCTAAATTGAGTACCTCTACAGGATAGACCTCAATAGAAAACTGAAGAGTAACGGCCGCAAGTGATTGAGTTCAGTAGTTCCTCATAGAAAATTATTGACTCTAGAGATATAGTAATATGGAGAAGACAAAATTATTTCAAGCACCAACAGAACTAGAAGCACCCTTTATTTCAAAGAGAGGAGGACGAGTTATTCACATTTTATTTGATGGTCAGAGGCGAATTGAAAGCTAAGCAATGGTAATTCTAAAGATTCCCCTGGAAAAAAATAGAAATGTCTCATACGTTACTCCTAATATGTGGAAGTATCGACATAATTTCATAGAGTCATTCGGTTTGAATGCTACAAGAAGAACGTAAGCCAGATGAAGAAACATGAAGATTTAGTGATTCAGCGGATTTGAATTCCTATATATCCACTCATGTAGTACTTTACATGTGCGCCAATGCTTTTTTTTTTTTTTCAAAGGAGTTCATCATGTAATCAAAATACTTATTGAGAAGTTGATGTCTTCTTCCATGACTTTAAGGAACAAAAGAACAATAGCCTGACACAAAAAGGTTTGGTCCAATTTAGGTGCCTTTGTAGACACCTAATAGAACCCATCATTGATTTAAGACCTTGATAAGGTGAATACCAGTCTATTCAATGCTAGGTAAAATGAGTATAAGGGCCTCAAAAAATTCTCTCTTCGTCCTATCCTATGAACTTTAATTTAAGGTGTATAAAGTTTCATATTTGACTCTTTAAGTAGAAGCACGGTAATGGAGATTTCATTTAACTTAGGTTAATCTAAGCCAAAAGCAGATATACGTTAAGATAACCCTTCTTTGAAACACTTTGGTAGTGCTCTCGAATCGAAATTCATGAATCAGAGTATATGGAGCCATCTTCTTATCTTTCTGCCAAGAGAATTATGATAGACTAACTGATTATTTAGATCAATTAATGAATGAGCCCAATGCAAAAAAAATGCATGTTGGGTCTTTGAAAAAGTTCGAATCATTTTGATAATAATTAGTTTAATCTGTTTTACCGAGAAGGTCTACGGTTTGACTCTGTATAGCCCTAACCCTAAATTAAACAAAAATAAATAAAATTCAAATCCAAATTAAAACAACTAAAAATTGAAAATAAAAATAAATAAATAAATAAAATACAAATTAGATATAAATTATATTATATATAAAATATATAAAATAATAAAT
>CATIWM010262890.1:0-16323 GCA_949671775.1 Mallotus repandus
AAATATAGCTTCATAGCCTATTTTTTATATTTGATTTTACCATTAATGAATCCCAATTTTTATTGATATCTTCGTTATCTACCTTTGTATTCAATAAATAAGTAAAATTTCATAACATTTATTTAATAAAGTTATTTATACTTTAAATCATTAAATACAACAAGAAATTTAGATGGATATTAAAAATAAAATCAACTGTGTCTCAGACCTTCCTTAATTGAATAAAAATTCTATTTTTATATAGCTGGATAATAACTCCTCTTACTACACTAAATAAGAAATATTTTATCTTAAATCAATTAATTGTAATAAATAACCTAATTTTGTTGGTTCCATCCTTATTTTGATTTTGAAATATGTTTGCTTCACGCGTAAAAAATATTTTTCAGAATTCATTTATTATAAGATCTCTTATCTTGTTTAGAATAATTTCTCTCTAGCTTTTCTAAGGAGAAGTATTAAATAGATTAGAATATTTTAAAATGATACAGTAAAACATCGGAGGTTTACTAGTAAAAATGTTTTATTACGAAAAGTGGGTAAAACTCCGGGATCGAACCGGATACCTCCGAAGCCACAGATCGGCGCTCTGCCAGATGAGCTAGGATTACCATAGTACAAATCAGTCTAGTAATATAGTATATTTTAAGATATTCTAGAAAATAAATCTATTTTGTACTCTGTAGGTTTGACTACAAAGTATTCCTATATTTAATGCAATTATACGACATTTTTTTGGAAGAGTTATAATGCATATAACTTTTATAACAAAGATATCAAAATAAGGGGGGATTGCATAATTTAATTGGTTTTACTATAATCCATTAAGAATGGCA
Organism: Mallotus repandus; assembly: GCA_949671775.1. Classification (NCBI taxonomy): domain Eukaryota; kingdom Viridiplantae; phylum Streptophyta; class Magnoliopsida; order Malpighiales; family Euphorbiaceae; genus Mallotus; species Mallotus repandus. Next base: position 837 of record CATIWM010262890.1, read on the forward strand.
TTATAATAGTATTATACTTTATTTGTAAAACTCGGAGTCGAAGAGTAGCTTGTTAGTAGAATAAGTCCAGTTACGAAAATAAATACTAGACGAGGATCTGTAATTCCACTATCAGAACCACTAAGAATAGAAGTTCTTTGATTTGATAGCATAATTGGAGAGAATAGCATTAGAGTAATAACAATTAGTCCTAGCATGATATACAGTGCATAACTTGTAAGGTTTCCTGTATCTAGTTTAGAAATATCTCGACTACTTCTTGTTAGACTAGTGCTTAGACCATATGGACCAATAAGTTCAATAATACCTCGATCAAGTGTTTTACTTACTGTGTATCCCACATTAAGTCCACCATTAATAAAGTAATGATTATAAATTACATCTACATAGTATTTACCATTAAAGAAACGATAAAGGTTTCGTCCAAATGATGTATTTGTTAGTTGAATTGTGAATAGAGGTAGTACATGGTACATATAAAGTGCCAGTCCAGCTCCTCCTAGAGTTCCAATAGCAGGAAGTAGTTTAATAAGGAGTGGTAGTCCAAATTCTGCTTCTACTAGAGAAATATGACTAGGATGGATAAATAGACTAGGTGATAGGAAATCTGAACCCATACCAACAAATAGATCTCGTCCTAGATATCCAAAGAAAATAGCTAGTAGAGATAGAATAATTAGTGGGATCATTACAATAGTAGGTGCATCGTGTGTATTTAGATAAACTGATTTGCTAGCATTAGGATAAGTAAGAAATGTCAGAGAAATAAGTCGAAGACTATAGAAAGCAGTTAGACATGCTGAAATAGTTCCTAGCCAATAAGCAGCTTGTCCAGAGAATTCATATTGTCCATAGGCTACTTCTAGAATAAGATCTTTAGAGTAAAATCCTGTTAGCCATGGTAGCGCCATTAGACTTAGTGATCCAATAAGAATTGCTGTATATGTAAATGGTAGAAATCCAATAAGACCACCTAGACGTCGTTGATCTTGTTGATCATATGTAGCATGAAGAACTGCTCCTGCTGCTAGAAATAGAAGAGCTTTAAAGAAAGCATGGTTTACTAGATGAAATAGAGCAACATTATATTGACTAAGACCACATGCCATAAATAGATAACCCATTTGACTACATGTAGAATAAGCAATCACTCGTTTAAGATCATTTTGTAGTAGTCCTGTACTTGCAGCAAAGAAAGCTGTTAGAGCCCCTACCCATGTAATCACAATTAGAGTTGTTGGTCCATATTCAATTACAGGGCTTGATCGAAGTAGAAGATAAACTCCAGCTGTAACCAGAGTTGCAGCATGGATTAGAGCACTAACAGGAGTAGGTCCTTCCATAGCATCTGGAAGCCAAGTATGAAGTCCAAGTTGAGCACTTTTTCCCATAGCAGCTAGAAGTAGAAGTAGACCAATTAGAGTAATGATTGTTTCATTAATAAATGGTGCTACACTAAATACTGTTGAATAATCTAGATTTCCAAATACAAAGAACATAGCAAAAAATCCTACAGATAGGAACATATCCCCTACACGGTTAACAACTAGCGCTTTAATAGCACTTTTATTAGCTTGGATACGTGTATACCAAAAATTAATTAGAAGATAAGAAGAAATCCCAATTCCTTCCCAACCTACAAACATAATTAGATAGTTATCTCCAGTTACTAGTACTAGCATAAAGAATGTAAACATAGATAGATAAGAGAAAAATCGTTGATTATGAGGATCACTACTCATATAATCTACAGAGAAAATATGGACTAGTGCAGATACAACTAGTACAGGTAGTAGCATAGATACAGTAAGACTATCGAACATAAATCCCCAAGAAACATCCATTAGTTCAGAATCAATCCAACTTGTAATGTTAATGGATACAGGAGATCCACATAGTCCTACTTCATAAAATGCTACAATAGCTAGGAAAGCAGATGTAATTAGACATGAACAAGTGATGATATGTGCACCTGTCACACCAATTTTACGTCCTAGAAATCCAGCTACACAAGATCCAAAAATGGGAAGTAGTAGAAGTGATAGATACATATTATATATTCCTTTCGGTCTATCCATTACTAATCCCTGATTTATTTGAAATCGGGTCAGCTAGAGAAATATTTCCTCGTAGACGGTAGTAAGCAACTAGAATACCTAGTCCAATTGCTGATTCTGCACCAGCAATAGCAATAATATAAATACTATATGTTTGACCTAGAATGTCATCGAAACTATATGAACTTACTAGTACTAGTAGTGTTACCGCTAGTAGCATAATTTCAATGGAAATTAGCATAAGAATAATATTTTTACGATTTAGAACAAATCCTAGAATACCAATAATAAATAGAATTACAGATAGATTCATTATAAATTATTAAAAAAAGATATATAAAACACTACCTTTCGGTGAATATACAGTGAGAAAGTTTCCTTAAGGGATTTTATTACGAGAACCACCAGATTCGAACTGGCATCGTCTAAACTGACAATTTAGGACATTAACCAATTATGCTAGATTCCCTATTTTTTTTTGCTCCGAAGAGATCATTTATCTACTATAAAAATAGAATTGTTTCCTTAATAACTATTATTAAACCCGATTTTATTTGATGTTCATATACATTGGACTACTTCGCAAAAAATACATTAACATATCTATTTTAGTTGCCTGCTTATTGCTTCGTTAGAAGGGGGCTGCCCGGAAAATAACCTAAAATATTCTAAACCAAATAATATAAATAGCATGTAGATATTACCATAATTCTCATTCCTATAATAGAATAGATGCAATAGATCCTTGTAGATAGTACAATGCATAACTCATTTTGTATTAAGTTAATTAAGATGGAATCTAATTTAAAATAGAGTGTCATTCGATTTATATAAAGGAATAGAATAAAATGATCACTATTACTGTGTATCCTATTTTAGTTTTTACATAATGTAAAAGTTCTTATGGTGACTTTCAACAAAATTGTAGAAACTCTTTGTATATAATTAAATATCTGTTTAATCTTAGCAGAGTTTGAACGTTATCTGGTAGTTTTACTCATGCAAGTCGAATGATTTCTTATTGAGGAATCATGGCTAAAGGCGAGGAGAAACAAGTACATACCCTTAGTTACTTAGGAAACAAGTATATAGAAAAGGTATAACCTGACTAGGGATTGGCTTTATATTTAGCAGGTAGTTGGTGTGGTAAAGGCACACCAAGCCTATAACGAATAGGAAAGAGCGAAAGCTTCAATTCCCGCAATCGGTTTGAGAATAGCCGATAGTGTCTTATAGACGCGCAGCAGAGGAGTATCTTGGGCAATGCTTGAAAAAGTGACCCAGCTAACCAGAACTCTAATCTATATTAGATTATAGAGTGTCGTAAGGGAGGATAATGACGTTACCTTACTAATAGTCCAATCTAAGTCTCGTGCCAGCAGACGCGGTTAAACGAACTGGGCTAACGTTAAATTGAATTAATAGGTATTAAGGATCTGTAGGTTGTTTCTTATTGATTGAAATAAATCAATAACATATAGAAACTAGAATCTAATGGAGGTTAGCGGAATGCTAGGAGAAGGGATGATATCCATTGATATCTAGTAGAACACTAAAGGCGAAAGCAGCTAACCAAGTAAAGATTGACACTGAGGGATGAAAGTTTGGGGAGCAAAACGGATTAGATACCCGTGTAGTCCAAACCGTAAACTATTTACACTTATTATTTGGTATTTATATAACCAGATAAAAAGCTAACTGCTGTATGTGTAACACCTTGTAAGTACAGTCTCAAGACAGAAAGCAAAAAGATTAGACCATCCTAAAGACCCGGAGTGGAGCATGTTGTTTAATACGATAATCCGCGTAAAATCTTACCTCTCCTTGAATGATTTAGACTATTTCTAGTTATGCTAGATATTTCTAAAATCACAGGCGTTGCATGGCTGTCGGCAGTTCGTGTCGTGAGATGTCAGGTTGAGTCCGCCAACGAACGCAATCCCTATTCTAAGTTATAAATCTTAGAATTTGTCAAGAATAACTTGCATTTTGGGAATACGATAAGCCTTCATGACCCTTATGGAGTATGGGCTACAGACGTGCTACTTGGACTTAACAAACTGATGCAATATATATTAGTAAGCCCAAGGGCTTACTAATTTTATAATATAGAGCTAACCAGTAAATAAAGTAATATAAGGATCGTAGTCTGAAACTCGACTACGTGAATCAGGAATTCCGAGTAATCGTTGATAAGTACGCAACGGTGAACTATTATATTTGGGAGGTACTAACCGTCTATCAACTAAGGGTCATTCTGAACTTATGAACAATACGAATTATGGAATACTATCTTAGAAAAATGTTCTATCATGAATCTATCTAATATATGGTTTAGTAAGGATTTATTGGAGTAAGAAAGAGTTCCTCTTGGTAAGTTATAGCAAGGTAGCCGTAAGGGAACTTGTGGCTGATTGATAATAATCATATAACCCCCTTTATTAATTCTATAATGTACTGTTACATTATATAACTAATATAGTTAAACATATATATATCTTATATTTTTATATGGATATAATCACGAAATTCACAATTTAGTAATAAATACTATAAAATATGAATTTTACTTCATTTCATCCCTTCTAGCGAAGCAAGAGGTAGAAAACAAATCTGAAAAAGGGGATTAGTTGAGTGGTTTAACACCGGTCTTACACACTGGATACAGAGGTTCGATTCCTCTATTCCTTATCATCATACTTATTAGCTACTAATATTCTCTTAACAATCTCAAAAAGAGATATAGACAACACAATATGAAGTTCTATTCATGAATTTCTTCGAAGACTAAACTTTGCTGTCAAGGCACCAATAAATATAAAAACAAAATTACTGCATATAGCGTTAATAGAAATTAGGATATGATACATAATGCCTATTAGGCTTAATTGCCAATTCTATTCTCGTAAATAAGAAATGCTCTTCTTCTTTATTTAGTATTTCTATACTACTATTTTTTAGTCAAAATAAAGAAGATAATATATTGAGTAATTCAATAGATGAATCATCTATTATTACTGACAATGATATTCTTTTTAAAAATACGATATTACAATGAATCTTCTATTCTCATTTTTTGGTAGTCTACTACAACCAATTTATAATGATGCTCCACAACCTTGGCAATTTGGATTCCAAGATGGTGCATCACCAACACAAGAAGGTATTACAGAACTACATGATTCAATCTTTTTCTATCTTGTAGTAATTTGTTTTGGAGTACTATGGGTACTATCTTCTACTATTCTTAATTTTAAAAGCACAACTCTTCGAAGTAATGGTGCTACTAAATCACAAATTATTTATAAATATGCTAATCATGGTACACTTATTGAACTAATTTGGACAATTACTCCTGCTCTAGTTCTAATTGCTATTGCATTCCCTAGTTTTAAACTACTATACCTAATGGATGAAGTAATTTCACCGTCAATGACAATTAAAGCTGCTGGTCATCAATGGTACTGGTCATATGAATACTCCGATTTTATTAATGAAGACGGAGAATCTGTTGAATTTGATTCCTACATGGTACCTGAAACTGATCTTGAAGATGGTCAACTACGACTACTTGATGTTGATAACCGAGTAGTAGTACCTGTAGATACACATATTCGATTTATCGTAACAGGACAAGATGTAATTCATGATTTTGCTGTACCTAGTCTAGGACTTAAAATTGATGCTGTACCAGGACGACTAAACCAAACATCTGTTCTTATTGAACGTGAAGGTGTATTCTATGGACAATGTTCAGAAATTTGTGGTGTTTACCATGGATTTATGCCTATTGCTATTGAAAGTGTAAGTCCTGAAAAATACCTTTCATGGATTGATTCTCTAGCTTAGTTAGTAAAATTCCTCCTAAAAGCAAAAACACTATAAAAGTAGTCTAATTAAATAAAGCTATTTTTTAGGCTTATTTTTAATTCATAAATTATTTTGCATTGGCACCCCCCTCAAATAAATCCCTTACAATTCTTTTACAGCTTTATAGTAAATAAGAAGGGTAAATAAACTTTTAAATAAGATAAAAAATTATTTTTCAATCAATATACAGTTGTAATTCATTGTCTGGTCATTCTTAGCTTAATAAGGAAAATAATTTTCTATTTTTTTTTTTGCTCCGTCATTTTTCTATGGAAGATCGATCATATAATTCTCTTGCTTTGCTGATATTGTTATTTTATATAAAACAGAGAAATCAGTACTTTTCTAGCTTTGGACGTTACCTTCGTTCTTTATTTACAAGAAATTATGTAAAAGTAATCGAAGTGTAATGACCCGCGCTACGCACCCATTTTTAAATTTAATGCTATCAACTCTATATAATCTTCTAGAAATTCTAATTGTACTAGTCCCTATTCTACTAGCAGTAGCGTTTATGACAATTCTTGAACGAAAAGTAATGGCTTCAATGCAACGACGAATTGGTCCGAACATTGTAGGTTATTACGGAGTACTACAACCATTTGCAGATGCTCTAAAACTAGTAGTAAAAGAACAAATTATTCCATCACAATCTACAAAAGGACTATTCATTTTTGCACCTATGATTTCACTAATTTTTAGTCTACTAGGTTGGGGTGTTATCCCATTTGGACCAGGTCTAACTCTATCTGATTTTTCACTAGGAATTCTTTATTCTCTAGCTCTATCTTCAATTGGAGTTTATGGAATCCTATTCGCAGGGTGGTCTGCTAACTCTAAATATGCATTCCTAGGATCTCTACGATCTACTGCTCAAATGATTAGTTATGAACTAATTTATAGTGCTGCTGTACTATCTGTAATTCTACTATGTGGTACATTTAATATTACTGAAATCATTGAAGCTCAACAAAATGTATGGTATATTATTCCACTACTACCTATTTTTATTCTATTCTTTATTTCAGCTCTAGCTGAAACAAATCGTACACCTTTTGATCTTCCTGAAGCTGAATCAGAACTAGTTGCTGGATTTATGACAGAACACTCTGGAATGATCTTTGTATTCTTTTTCCTAGCAGAATATGGAAGTATCGTACTAATGTCTACATTTACTGCTATTCTATTTCTAGGTGGATATAATCTACCTGAAGTATTCACTAATGATTCATTCATTAATCTTCAAAGTATTGCTCTAGCTATTAAAGCTGTTCTATTTATGTTTATTTTTGTATGGATTCGTGCTACTCTACCTCGAATGCGGTACGATTCACTTATGGTATTTTGTTGGACAGGACTTCTTCCAGTAGCAATTGCTCTACTTATTCTAGTACCTAGTATTCTTATTGCATTTGACATTTCTCCTTATTAGAGAATTTTGTCATAAAATAATGAATATTCATTTTCCCCCCTTCTTTACTTCTATTTTATTATATGTAGCCCATTTATTATAAGCCATATAAATACAATAAAAATACTTTTTTAATCTCTCCGAAGGGGCCATAAATTAATATCTAATAATAATATTGAATTATTATTATATTCTTACATTATGTAACATAAGTTCCTTAAACCACTGAGGAGATTTGTGTATATGTAGTTATATAGGTATACACATAATTTAATAGTAAGTATAAAAATCATAAAAGTTTATTATACAGTAATCTTTCCTTCGGAAAAGCAAGATATTTATATTCTTCCTTAGATTCAAATCGTATAAGAATAGATTAATTTAACTTTAATCAATTAATATACTTAAGCTTTATTTCAATGCAAAATAATAACGAAAATCAATTTTTCAACCTTTACTAGCAATCGCTTATGCGAAGCTAATTTTTTCATTGTTTCTATGTATTATTTCTATATAATTAAGGGTTCACAAAATATAGAATAATCAAGAAGATATTCTATATTTAAGATAGAAATATCATTTCAGTAAAATCTATCCCTGCGAGTCTCTATTATAGTAAAGAATTTATTGCGGTGAAACAGCTCATTACTAAAATCATTCATTAGATGAATGATACATAAAGAGCAAAACAGATAAAAATAATCAATGCCTCAACTACTTCCATTTTATTTCGTAAATCAAATCTCATTTGCATTTCTAGGACTATTTGTAATGATTTACATTATGAGTCGTTATGTTCTACCTGCATTTACAGAACTGTTTCTAACACGAATGTACATCACTAAACTATAGTCGTTTACGACATTTTTTAGGTCATGTAGACAGACATCGCCACGATCCTACGATCATGAAAAATTTTTGCTACATTTACAAGCACACTCTTCTTCCAAGGAGAAAATCATAAATGATTGTAAGATATTCAAAGTTTTCTACCTTATTACAAAGGCAGCCACTTAAAATGACTTATTTTACTCCTGTAAAATAAAATGGTTAGCTAAATAGCACTATTTTACTACTAAACGAAAAATAAGCATTTCAAAAACAAAAATATAATATTCAAGGAGTTTTCCCCTCCAAAATAAGAATAATTCAGTAATAAAAAGATAAAATAAAGTTCTGATACCATCTTAACACTTCAGAGAAAGCTACTTATTTAAAATATGTGGTTTCTTAGTAAGCTAATTATACAAGTTCATTTTATTTTGGAAAATAAAAAAACTTCCCTTCTAGCGAAGCAACCCTTCGGAGGAAAAGATTCAAAATAAAGTATTTTAAAAACACTCTTTTAATTTAATGTTAGAGTGATTTAATTGTATAAATTAGTTTAATTTAAAAGTAATAGAACAGAACTACAGTATCCCCGTGAGGTATTGTACAAAAATAATTAACAAAAAATGTCAACAATGTTTTCTCAACTAATTCATTCACCTCTAGAACAATTTGAAGTAACAAGTCTAATTGCTCTAAATATGCCTATTCTAGGTTATATTAATCTTTCTCTAACAAATCTAGGGCTATATACAATTATTGCAGTATATCTAGCACTAGGACTACACTTTGTAGCTAATAATAACAAACAACTAATTCCTAGTCGATGGAGTATTGCACTAGAAAGTAGTTATGCATCACTACATGGACTAGTGAAAGCTCAAATCGGGGCTGCTAGCGAAATGTATCTACCATTTATCTATTCTCTATTCTTCTTTATTCTATTTGCTAACCTAAGTGGAAATATTCCTTATGGATTTACTGTAGCAACTTCTATTGTAGTTAGTCTAGGTCTAAGTGTTACTATCTTCATTGGTGTTACAATTCTAGGTCTACAACTACATAAAGTGCATTTCTTCTCATTCTTTGTACCTTCAGGAACACCTCTAGCACTAGTACCACTACTAGCACCAATTGAACTAATTTCATATCTAGCTCGATCAGTTTCTCTAGGAGTCCGACTATTTGCAAATATGGTAAGTGGTCACACTCTACTTAAAATTCTATCTGGATTTCTATACCCAATGTTCACATCTAGTTTTATCGTAGCTGTTGTTACACTAATTCCATTCTCAGTATTTGTAGGGCTTATTGGTCTTGAAATCGCTGTATCATTTATTCAAAGTTATGTATTCTGTATTCTTACAGCTTCATACCTTAAAGATGCAATTGATCTTCACTAGATGCATATCCCCCCCCTTCTTTCTATGGGGTTTACATGCTTTTTCATTTATCTGCCGACCGTTTTTAGACGAAACGTATATGATAAAATATTTGATTATACATATCCTATATAGACTATCTGTATATTATTTTATAATATATAAGTAATTTATGTTTCTTTGAATTTATAATTCAATGATAAGTTCGATCTTTTATTTGGTAATTCAGCAGAAATCAGTGGTGGGGGGAATAAAATAGTCATATTATGTATTATTATTATCCCTCCTATTTTACTTAGTAAGCAGTTTTATTTGCGGTTAGTAATCATAAATTAGACTATGAGTATAGAATAAGGAATGATACCATTAGAGCAAATAGTCCTGTAGCTTCACTTAGAGCAAATCCTAGGATTGCATAAGTAAATAGTTGTCCTCGTAGACTAGGGTTTCGTGAAACTCCTTGGATTAGAGCAGAGAATACGTTCCCAACTCCGATCCCAGCTCCGATTAGTCCTAGAGCAGCGATTCCAGCACCGATAAATTTAGCAGCAGCAAGCATGATAGTTATAGATTGGTATACGTTAGTGTGCTACAATATTGCCGAAGGCGGATATAGAAATAAATAAAGTGCTTTACATTAACTAGTAAACAAAGGCTGAATATCTTTTTTAATTTATATATATTCCCATTAGATTATTAGAAAATAATCCAATAATAGAATTGTTATGTCTACATATAAAGATGTTTCCAGTACCTATATTAAAAATAGATTTATAATTGATCTATATGCATAAAATTATAAGAAATTGAATTCCCTTCGGCGGTCTTTGCTACGCTAGAAAGGGAGTAAATATACTTTTTGTTTTCTACCTCTTGCTTGGCTAGAAGGGATAAAATGAATCAAACATTTTACTTGAGAAGCCTTTGAAGAGGAGTTGATGATAGAACCATGCAGTTAAATAAATATTCATTTATTTAACCTATATTTAAAATATTCTTTATATAGGACTATAAGTGTCTTGATTCTAAAGGTTATGGCCTTGCTATGTGTTTTATAGACGGTAATATATTGATATAATTTATAGTAACAAGAACAGCGAGAGTCGAACTCGCATAAATGATTTTGGAGATCAACGTACTACCATTATACTATGTTCTTTTAGTTAACTTAGAATCAAGAGGCTTCTTAGTATATATATATATTATAGTATATTATAATATACTATAGCTTTATATAGAATTTAATTACTATACGAAACTACACAATTTCATTATAGCTACTAGATAAGAAGCGAAATAATATTTCTGCGGAGAGTAGTAGTTAATAAAGAACTGAACGAATCTAGAATTATCTGATATGATAGTTATAAAAGAATGTTCATTGTCCACTATCTTGTGCATCTGAAGTGGTGCAGCTTTCCCTGGATGGACAGAATCACTTGTTTCTATAAAAGAGTCAAGAGGGAATTGAACCCTTAATGAAAGAATTTGCAATTCTCCAACAGAAGCCATCTATAACTTGACTCTTATTTATAAAGATAGGGGGAGAATATTTATAATTTAGAAAATAGTAATTAGTTTTTCTTAATTATTTGATTTTCTCATACTTAGAGTAATTGGTCCTACCATAGCTAGTAGTAGAATAAAACTAGTTAGTAGAAGCCATAGAGCACCATATGTATAAAGGTTTTGTCCAATAGATTGAATTTGTAGGAAATTAGCAAAGTAAGTATCTGCTGACATAGGGTTAAAAGCTTGATGAATATCAAGATATGAATCTCTTGATGCTTCAGATTCAGATCCCAGGATAAAGGAATTCATCCAGTTTAGGAATCCAAGTTGAATATCTCTTGAAGCACTTCCTGATGGAATTACAGAAGATAGTCCTGCATCTCCTCTAAGATTAAATGAAGAAGATGGAGTACCTTTGAAACTTGATGGTAGAATCGAAATTAGTTCAATAAGGAACAGAGATCCAACAATTGCACCCAGAGGTAGATTTTGAGTATATTCAGATCCTACTGCACTTAGTTCAGCAAGTTGTAGATTTAGCATCATAACAACAAATAGAAATAGGATTGCAATTGCCCCTACATAAACAATAAGATAAGAAATACCAATAAATCCTACACCTAGAAGAACTAGATAACCTGCTACATTTACAAATACAGAAATTAGAAATAGTACTGAAATTACAGGGTTTTTTCTTGTAATTACAAGAATACCACTAAGGATAGCTCCAAGAGCTAGAAAATCGAGTAGAAAGTTGTTCATGATATAGTTAAATTTTAAGAATGCACTAATGGTGCAATGGTTGCTGACAAAGCTAGCCACCCGGTGCATTTACTCATTTCTATTTTGTTAGTCCATTTTTTACATCTTCCTTTCGGAGCAAGATACCATTTCTTGTAGTATCTGCTAATGAAGATAACAAAATGAGAATGAATTGCTGAAGATAGACTTAAATTATCGATTACGAATTCTATGATAACTACACGTCTAGTAATAAAAACGAATCTTTTATCAATAAATAGTTTTCTTCAGAATATGCCCTCTACAATAGAATAAAGTAATTGAGCTAGAATCGAGAATCCCCATGAATCAAATAAGATAAAAGGAGATCTTTGTAAAGCTAAACATTTACTTTATATTGCCAAAAAAATCTTATTCTAATAAATAACCGCTTCTAGCGGAGCAAAAAACAAGTGAAAAAATAGAAATAGAATTAGGGCTCTTTATTAATTATTTTTATTAAAAAAGTCCAGAATAATCTGGATCTTCCTATACATATCTAATCCTTAAGGGTTCCATTAGTCAAAATCGGATATTTTATTTATATAGTAAGAATTGAATAAAATTTCTACTGCGCCTACATTATTTTTTGTTACTTTAAGATCCTGAAAAATGAATCTAGGATGAGTTGAATCGAACAACTATTCGTACATCCAAAATATACTGTCTTTCCGTTAGACGACATCCTAAACTATTATTTTATGCTATGCTCAATAATCTATTGCTTATTTTATTAATTCTTTTATACTAGCGGAGCAAAAAACCATTCTCTACTATGGGGGGAAAAGATCTTAATCCGTTCTCAGCTTTAGCAAGAGAAATACAACTCAAATATATGAATGCCGACTACTAGAATCGAACTAGTGTCAAGTAATTACAAGTTACCTATTCTACCACTGAACTAAGTCGACTTATGGATTTCTGACCGAAGGGCTGTCATTTATTGGCGGAGAAGCAATAAAAATACTTGATCTTTAGGCGAATCGAACGCCTACTCACTCGGATGAAGACCGAGGGTTTTACCATTAAACTAAAAGACCGCAATAAATGATTTCTTTTTCTCCGAAGGGTTGCCGAAGGAGTTATTAAAAAATTGGGGGAAAAAGAATTTATCCCTAGCGAAGCAAGAAGCAGGCAACAAATCAATTACTTATTTTATCAATGATTAGTAAAAATAAAATTCTCCAAATTATTTGAGCGCATTCCAGGAATCGAACACTGGTCCTGCAAATCATGAGTTTGCAATGCAACCTCTACACTAAAGCGCTTTTTCTCCGAAGGGCAATAAAAAAGAATCTAATTCAGTCTTTACCTACTTTCCCTTCTTGCTTTGCTAGGGCTAGAAGGAAAAAGAATTGATTAGCAATAAATCAAACCTTCTATGCCTATATTCATTGACTTAGCTATTGAATTTTTATGAACTTTAAAATAATGTTAATGAAACCCTTCGGAGAATACCCCATGGACACTCCTTCTAGCGAAGCAACCCTTTTAGCGAAGCAACCCTTCTAGCCCCTTCGGAGAAAATCAATAAAAGGGGGAAGATTTATACTGTTTTATTAGCTATAAATAAGTGTTGAAGCAGAAGCATGAACTTGATCTAGGACAATATTAGGGAATACACCAAAGACCACAGCAACAATTAGTAGAGGGATTAGTACCATAAATTCTCGTCGTGAAATATCTGTTGTATAATTTAGATAATAACTCCATCCACCAAAAGCAATACGGTTATATAGCCAAATACTGTAAGCAGCACTTAGTACAATTCCTGTACTTCCTAGAATTGCAAAGATAGGATTTCGTAGGAACGCTCCTGTTAGACATAGCATTTCACCTGCCCAGTTTGCACTTAGAGGTACAGCAGCATTAAAGATTGTAAATACAAAGAATAGTAGAGAAAATACGGGCATATATGCAGTAACACCTCGGTAATAACGAATTACACGTGTATGGTATCGATCATAAAGAACACCACCTACTAGAATAAATAGTGCTGGTGATACAACTCCATGTGCAATACTTAGAAGAATAGCACCATCAATACCTTGAATAGTATTTGAGAATAGACCTAGTACTACTACTGCCATATGTCCAATAGAAGAATAAGCAACTAGTGCTTTAAAATCAGTTTGTCGTAGTGTAGCTAGTGAAGCATAAATTAGAGTCACTACTGCAATTGTTTGTACTAGAGGTGAGAAGTAGGCTGTAGCATCAGGTAGAAATTGAATTAGAATTCGCATGTAACCATAAGTAGCTAGTTTAAGAATTAGACCAGCTAGAATTACACTTCCAGCTAGAGGTGCTTCAGCATGAGCACGAGGTAGCCATACGTGAAATGGTAGTAGTGGAGTTTTAATTGCCATACTAATGAAAATTGCTAGCCAAAGTAGTTTTTGTGAATCTAGAGTAATTTCATTACTTAGAAGTGATACCACTTGGAAATCAGTAGATCCAATATTATAGAAAATTACTAGAAATGCCAGTAGCATAAATAGTGAACCAAATAGTGTATATAGAAATAGTAGAAATGCAGCTCGAATTCGACTTGCATCTTTTGTACCACCCCAAATACCTACAATTAGAAATAGTGGAATTAGAACACTTTCAAAAAATACATAAAATAGAAGAAGATCACATACTGTAAATACAGCTACTAGTAGTGTTTCTAGTAGTAGAAATGCAATTAGAAATGATTTTAGATTATGTTTAATATTATCCCAATTACTTAGGATACAAATAGGTGTAATAAATGTTGTAAGAAGTACAAAGTAAAGAGAAATACCATCAATACCTAGTTTCAGGTTTGAAAATACAGCTGGAGAAGAAACAAAAAAGTTTGCTTCAGTAAATTCTTGTGTAAATTGATATTCACTCGAACTTGAATCAAATTCTGACCATAGAACCATAGAAACAAGAAAATTTAGCATGGATGCTGCCAGTGCAACTTGTTTCATTTTTCTATCCGATTGAATTGAGTTTTCTCCGAAGGAACCACCACCCATAGGTACTAGTGTTAGAATACCAAGAAGTGGAATAATTAGTAGAAGCGTAATCATTGTAGTATATATGTTATTTTATATAAAGCTTTTTTCTTAAAGAAAGAGGAGTAAAAATATTTTTATAGAATTCTTCATGATCTTATTTATTCTCAAAGAAGAAAGTAAAAAAGAAAAAGAAAAAGAATAGGGCTCCGAAGCTAGAGATTTTTCTTATCAAATCGAATCCTATCTTTTCTTGCTACGTCCAAGGAGAAAATTGCGGAGTAGCAGAAAAATATACTAAAAAAGTGATTTTTTTAGTATAGATAGTATTATGTCTTATAGACTTTCAGTATAGATATTTATTAGTGCTCTTTTGATTTTTACGTAGCATAAAAATATTTTTATATAGAACTATACGTTAATACTACCTGCAAAAATTCAGTTCTTAAGATAAGAACTATCGTGTGAATATAAGAATTAAGGTTAAGTAACGTAAATAAAAAGAAGAGGGGGTATTAATATATTTAATATATACTAATCATTACTTATAATAAATAAAAATGTAAGTATTTCACCTGATTTATTCTTAACGTTTGCATAATAAACAAAAAATTTTTAGGAGAGAAAGTCAATTACAACCTTTATTTTATGTCTATTAAAAAT
>CATIWM010262968.1:0-10823 GCA_949671775.1 Mallotus repandus
TGGTATTCCGTATCCAGAACTCCTGGTTGTGGTGCTAGCTTGTATTAGAGAATCGAGTTACCACCACTTTCGATTTGTCCCAGTTATTACCCTGGGTGGTGACTCCTCATCTCCACGCCATGTCTTTGTGACAGTGGTTAGTGTGCTCCCTAGAGCCCTGAGCTCAAACAGTGTCGCGGTTGCAATAAACTTGGGCGCGCGCTAAACACCACCGTCTACACCCATCTAAGCATCTTTCTAGCTGTGATTCAGAAATAAGATTCTAAGGCATTGAATTCCTGTCACCTCTGAATCAAAATTCCACACCATCTGGAATTCTAAAAATCACTTCCTTCTGCTGACAATCCAAGGTAGTATAATGTTGAGCCAACTAATCCATTCCTAAAATCACATTAAAATCTATGACATCCAATAAAACTAAATTTGCAAGCAATTCTCTACCTTCCATTAACACTGGACAAGATGGAAAGACTGTATCTGTCTCTAACTCGTTGCTAAGTGGAGTCGCTACAGACAATGGAATTAATAACTTGGATAATTGCCATCCTATTCTTAAAGCAGAAATAGGAGATATAAAAGAATACGATGCACCAAGATCAAACAAAACTCTAGCATTAAGATAACAAACTGGAAGAGTACCTGCAACCACTGTATTGGATGCCTAAGCATCCTGAGTAGTCAATATGAACACTATGGCCTGCCTGCTATGAAGTGGAAGGCTAGATAAATCCTCTGCCACTAAGTCTCCCTCTATGCCTTCCTCATGTACCATAGCCCTACTGGCCCACAAACTGAGCACCACTCTGCTGAGGATACACTGGTATATGAAATTGAGGAGTCTACTGTACTGGCTGAGAAACTATAGATGATGAACCTTGAGGGTATGCCTGCTGATAACCATATTATGGACACGCTTTAGCAAAGTGTCCAACATAGCTCTTGATGGTAGGTGACAAGGGCCTTGATGTACTAGGCCACAATTAGGACATGCACTAGGCCTTGAGCCTGTATTGTCATACCTAGAACTCTATCCACTACCACTGTTTCTAGCTCCAGGTTTAAATTTAATTGATCTACCATGCCTGCGATTATGTCTCCTAAATCTATATCCCCTTTTACCTCTATACTGCTGAGAGGTACCAATATGTACACTAGTACTACCAAGCTGAAACACTAGCTAGTGAATACCCTGAGATACTCCCAATCTATTGCTACTACCCAAATAAGGATCAGGAGTAGTGCCTTGCATTACATGTCTTCATTCTAACAATCTAGCCTCCTCTACCACCCTTTCTAAGGTACAGTCCTCTGTACGAATGCCTATATATATTGGCCCTAATCTAGTGACATACAAGTCAATAGTTTTGTATTCATCTCTCCTTACATCTTTAGTATGGCGAGCTAACCTCTAAAATTCCCTAGTATACTCTTCCATAGACTTGTCCCCTCTGTTAATATATAGTAGCTGCCATTTGTAAGCATCTCTTGCTACAAGTGGACAAAAGTACCTTAGGAACTACTCTTTAAATTCAATCCAGGTCATATTATTCATGTGAGGCTGGATAGACTACATAAACCAGTCTTGAGCAGCTGCTTGAACTGATAGCTTAACAATTAAGATTCTTTGATAGTTAGTATGCCTTTTTCTTGTCCGCAACTCAATTATATTAATGAAGTCCAAAGCATCACCCGTACCATTAAAGGAGACTCTGCCAATTCTAGAGTATAAGAGTGTAGCATCAGCATCTAACATTTTTTGGTTCCTCTGTTAGAACATTTGTTGGACTAATGGCATAGTCTGATTAAGCGTAGCTAGGCATTAGTTAATTCCTGCCATTCCAGCTTCAAAGGCTGCATGATCCACCTCAGGAATTTCTGGCTCTACTTGAGGCTGTTACTCTTGTCTCTGAGCTGCCGTTGTCCTAGTCCTACCCCTTCCTCTACATCGTGGGGCAGGGGAAGAAGCTTCATCTTGAACGGATTGCTCGCCATCATCATATGCTACATCTACAGTAGGAGCATTTCATGCTCTCCTCGAAAAGACATAAAAACCAACAAGATTCAAAACACAACAAGGGAACTAACATATACATGGAATTCTAGAAGCACTGATGACAACAATTGACATTTATCACCCTAATCACCGTAGTAGTTCAAGAAAAGATATAGTGTAGTGACTGAAATAGTGAAAACTCAACCAGGCTCTGATAGCAACTTTTATCATGACCCGAACCCAAAGGGCACGCGACCGACATTGGGGAATGAGAAATCGTGAATTCTGAAACCTGTAGTAAGCCTTTAAGAAAATTTTCACAATAAAATTAAATCAATTTTATATTTCTAATGAAAATTTTGGCAGAGTTTCCCCTATACCGGGAACAAACTAAAACCTAAAAATTTCAAATAACACTCCCATAAAACATTTTCAATCATAACTACTTCACAAAAACTCCAACAATCCACATCATTTACATATATTTCCATCACAATAAAGTTCACAATACAAGGTAGTATTTAAAAATACCAAAACCCAAATATAAATTATACAAGTCATTAACTACCTACTGCAGTATCTAAAATTTAAATACACAATACTTATATTAAATAAACCTACAAAAAATGGCCAGAGAAGAAGAAACCCAGCACAGACAATGACTATGATCGGTCTGACTGAGAGGTCTTAGAAAAATAAATTGAGGGGAATCAAACCTCACTGAGTGAACTAACTTTATAAAATGCATGTTAGATTTAAAATAGCTATTTAATACCTTTAAATCCCTTAAATAAATAATTATTTCAACAACCCTTTTTATTTTTAACAGAACTATTTTTATAAAACACCTTTCAAGAAAGTATGTATATAAATCCCTTTAACTTATAATAAAGTAACTCATACAAAAATAATATTTATAATAACTAAAACCTTTAATGGAAAATCATGGTAGAACCCTAAACCTCGGTTCTACTAGTCTTTTGGCTCTCTTAATCCAAA
Organism: Mallotus repandus; assembly: GCA_949671775.1. NCBI lineage: Eukaryota > Viridiplantae > Streptophyta > Magnoliopsida > Malpighiales > Euphorbiaceae > Mallotus > Mallotus repandus. The sequence continues at coordinate 2,993 of CATIWM010262968.1, forward strand.
CGACTGCCAGTTCTAGAGAGTAAACTCAACCAGGGTCCAGCCACAGTCGATCTCTTACACTAATTATTTACTGGCGCCCAGAGAGTAAGCTCGACGAGGGTCCAACCAGTAGACATATACCTGCCCTTAGAGTCTTACTCAACCAGGGCTCACAGTCAATAATTCTACCCAAAGAATCTTACTCAACCAGGCCTCACAATCCATAAATAACCAATACATAGATCAACACTAGTGCACACACAGTCCTGGTGACACCCACCAGGTGGCATGTTCTACCATTTCTTCCAAAACAATATATGAAATAATATAAAATAAAATAAAATAAAACCAAGTAAAGCATGTTCGTCAAATGCTTAATCATAATAAAATAAATGAACCATGTATAAGGCAAAATTCATGATCATAAATAAACTTCTATTAATCTCATAAAATTCTCATTTATAAATAATCTCAGCAAACATTTTATAAAATTAACACACAAGTGGAGCGTGCAAGCCGATAGGGGCGGAACTAGAATTAGTTGTTAGGGGAGGCAAGTTATATTACACTAAAATAAAATGATTTTTTCACAAAAATAAAGGGCTACAATAAAAAGTATAAAAATATTTAGGGGGGCCAATTCTATTATTTGGTAATCTATCTAAAAACTTTGGAGGTAATTTTGTAATTTTAAAACATTTTGTTTTGGGGGGGCATAGCCCCCTCAACACTACATGTAGCTCTGCCCCTACTAGCCGACGTGTCCTCGGCTGCCCAAATGTGACAGCTCCCACTCTGGAACTCTCTAAAATAAATAGTATTCATTTAAAACATGCTTGTATACAAATAAAATTCATAACAATTTTCTAAAATTCTGAAAAAATTATTAAAATCAATGATTTATAAAGTGGATTTATAAATATCCTAAATATAACTTTTGAGACTAAAGGAATTTATCTTCGATGATTAAACTAATTTAAATGGAAATTAACTAATTTCTATGCAAACTTTTTGAAACTTATTTCTCAAAATTTGTAACGAATTAAACTAAACCCTATATATAAAAATTGATCACCATAATTTATACTATTTATTAAAAATAGTATCATATATTCATCTCGGGTCGACACTGTTCATTCACCAGAGTTCGGGTGAGACCCACCCGATTTTTAATCAAAAACGTGTCACCCGACAAAGCCAAATATACCAAAATGTTCCTAATAATTATTAGAACATACTAAAAGCCTCAAATAACCCAAAATAGGCACTGAACAAAGAAATCTAGAAATAAACCAAAATTACCTTAAAAATTCACTAAATATTTTAGAGGTGGAGATCAAATGCGTGGTTGGTGCCTACGGACTCTTGATGATGAGAGGAACACAATGGAAGCAACCGTGACACCAGAATGTCGTCTGAACAGTGCCAAATGGAGAAAAGTAGGTTGAATGATCTCTCTTAATTATGGGCATTTATGGATTGATTTTCATGAAATAAAAGCTATGGGAACACAGAAGTGGATGAGAAGAAGCTATGGTTCAAATTTAGGGTCGATCGAAGGTCAATTGGGTGTTAAACGAGGAAGAAGAAAAGTTCAGGGATCAAAATAAAATTTGCCATCCATTTCTGGTTCACCTTTCTGCTCTCCATCCCTAATGTCTGTAGGACCACTTTTTTTTCCCTTTTAATGAAAATGGACACCCACATGTCCATTTTCCAATGGTTTCCTCTTCTTTTTTTTTTTTACATTATATATATATATACACACACACATACATACAAAAACAAACATATATACATATATTTTAATAACAACCATAATAATAAAACCAATAATAAAAATAAGGTAACAATAATAATAATAATTACCAAAAATTCATGTTATTACACCTATATTTCTATTAGATAAAAAAATAGTTGAAAATATTTCTAGTTTTAAAATTTTTAATAAGTTTAATTGAATAATTTCTAGTAATTGTATGGATTTAACTATTAATAATAAAAATCATGAGAAAATCAAAAAGTTATAAAATTATAGGGATTAAATTAGATATTTTTAATTTTTGATTTTTTTAGTAAAAATACAATGTGACAAAAAAAAGTAAAAGGATGAAATGTCAAAAAACTTTAAAGTAGAGGAGTCAAGATGCATTTTTTTCAATTATATAATTAAGGCACAATAATAATAAGTAAATTATAAACAACCCAACACTATTGTAATATAATGATCTATCTTGTGTTCGTATCCTGTAATTTGATATTTGAAGTTGGTAAGCTAAAACTAGGGGTAAGCATCAGACGAGTTGGTTCGGTGTCGGTCAATTGGGTTCTAAGCCGATTGGGTTTAGAAGTATGATTTTGGACACCAAACTGAGCCGACAGAGACATGAAAACTGAAGGTTCGGAGGTCCAAAAATATTGGGTTAAAATCGGATCGGTTATTTAGATGGACCAATTAGTTTGGGCCTTAGTCCAACAAATAGAAAACTAATTTAAAAGTTAAACTTCACTTACATAATAATGTTTTAGGCTTAAACCTAGTGTTTAAATTACAATATAACTGGAGGCCCAATTTAAATTACACTTTAAATTTTTATAAACCCTAAAGTTCAATATAAAAATGTACAAAAAAATAGTATACATTTCATTACAGTATGAAATTCATAAAAATTCTAATATTATGAAGTTCATACTGTGAACTATGAATCAATTGAGTATACTTGTTCATCCCAGGACCAAATAACAAAAAATTTATGCAAGTCCAGAAAAAAGAAAGGAAAAAAATAAAACATAGTCCTGTAAAAAATAGATTAACACAACATTATAAGTTACAAAGAAGACACTATTAACAGAAATACATTATATATTAAAGATAAGAGGTTTTTTTCAAGTTATATCAAGAATATGGCCACATATTTTAGCTGCAAAGAGAATTTTCCCTCCAAAAAAATATGTAGCAACAACATTCTCAAAGACTTTGAATACATGGTGGAAGCATCATCACAACCTTAAGAAAATAATCATATAACAGAGAAATCAATAGAATGCATATTCTGCAATGTTCTGTAATAAATGCAACTTATGTTGTACTACACTAACAGGAAACACATGCAACAACATTCAAGCATATCTCTTCAATGTTATTACGCCAATTTTGATAATAGATCAAGCAAATGACAACAGATCATGCATAATCAAAAGCAGTGAGCATAATCAAAGCAAGTAGCAAACATGCATGCATTTTAAAAAAACTCAGAAAGCAAGCAAGCAATGCATAAATTTAATCATAAACAAGCAGTGAGCATAAAACAAAAGCAAAGCAGTATTAGCTCAAAAGAAATTTTCAAGTCATATCAAAGCATGCATCAACATTCCTGGCTACATTTCAAATTTTCAATCAATGCCACCCAAAGGAATTGACATTCCTGGCTACATTTTGTTCAATGCCACCCAAAGGAATACAACCAGGTAGCCTTTGAATTTTAGTATATTTATGGAAGCTTTATCACTGCCTGAAACAATAAACACATTACAATTAATAGTGTACTAAAGGAATGCAAAATATAAGAATAAGAGTTAGTTGAAATGAATGATAAATATTATTAAATATGCAAGAAGTGGATCAAATAGGACTAATTGGAGAAGGCCCACTCCAACAGGGAGTAGATCTAAAATAGAAAATAAGTTAAAAAAGATCAAATAGAAATAAACATATTGTATAAAGTTTTAAAATAATACAACTAAACACTTTCCTTTTTCAAAGTCCTCTAAATCATCTACTGCCCCCTCAACATATTGGAATCTACTAATTTTAGCCAATCTTATGAACAAATTAGAGCTTTAACAATTTTAGGAGTTGGAGAACTCCTAAATACATCCAAAATTTCTCCTTCAGTGCTGAAAGCAAACTCTAAAGCAACTGTGAAAATGGGAATAACTAGAATATCTTTAGCCATTCGAGATAGCAAAGGAAATCTTTCTCAATTTAGCTTCCACCACCTCAAGATATCAAACTCCCCCTCCTTTTCTATAACTGACTTACTCAAATATAAATCCAAATAAGATTTCTTGCTTCTACGTAAGCCAATATCCAACTTATATTTTTTGAATCTTTCTTTCAACATCGATGAATAATTTCCAGTGTTAGTTGAAGCAGAAACATATTTAGATTGGCTAAAATTTACAGAAAGGATTGTTTCAGACTGAGTAGCATATTGACCATAAGTTCCAAGATAATTAATAAACAACCTAATCATATTCCCTCTGATAGAATCACATAAGTTGGAACCAAGATCTCCATACATTTGACATAATAAGAAAGAGGTATACTCAAACTTATAACTTGGATCCAGCACATTAGCAAAGAAGATAAGACTATTCATCTTTTAAACATCCCATAGTATTTGTCAAATTTTGATTTCATAGAAACATCCATTAAACTCAGAGAAACATCAGTAAATTTACTCCAATCAGTTAGGAGGCAGTGTAGTTCAGATATTTCAGAGAAAAATGTATTTGATGTCACATAGAGAGAACTAGGATTCTCACAGTCATATCATAGAAATGTTACAATAAATTAATCAATTTTAAAACAGAAATCCAATCAAAATAGTAAGGTATATCATCGCCCAAATCAGAATGAAAAGAAGAATATGATTTATTATATTTCTCAAAAGCCTTTTCAAAGATGCAAGTAGTTTTAAGCATGATAAATGTGGAATTCTATATAGTAAGAACATCAAGGGATAAACATGCTTTGCAATCAATTCCAATAAGCTAATATATTTCTTTGAATTTTCTTAACCTTGATGGCGAGTTTCGAATGTATCTTACTAATTCTCTAACTTTTTTCACATAATTGCTAACATCTTTCAGACCATCTTGAAAAATCAGATTCAAAACATATGTAATGCATCTCATGTGAAAGTATTTACATCTAATAGGAGAAGCACCCCAACTTAACAATTTCTTTTCGAATTAACCTATTGTCGTGTCATTTGATGATACATTATCAACAGTCACACAGAAAACATATTTCAAACCCCACTCAAGAATGTAATTTTCAAGTTCCTTAGCTATGTATTCACCTTTATGAGAAGTGACAGACCCAAAAGAAATTATTTTCTTATGGAGCTTCCAATGATCATTAATTAGGTGTGCTACGATGCACATGTAATTAATGCGATGTATTGAAGTCCATGCATTAGTGGTTAAACAAATACGTTGACAATGATTTCTGAAAAGGTCTTAAGAGACTGTTTCTCACTCAAATACATAGAGAAGCAGTCTCTACTTGTGGTCATTTAGAAGGCAACTTAAACAAAGGACATGCAACATTTAAAAACTTTTTAAATCCCTCACCCTCCACAAATTTGAAGGGGAGTTCATCAACAATCAGCATATTAGCAAATGCTTTTCTAACAGATTCTTGATCAAACTTCCATGTTCCTAAAGTGCCAACATTTTCATTTTTAGTATCAGCTTCCACATTAAGTGCAGGTTGTAGTGTCAAGTGTGATTGTCCATTGTCCTAAGAATGAGTGATTTTAGAACAAGTAAGCACATAATTTTCTGAGTGTTAGAGTACCATTTTTTTTAGAATGGCATCCATAAGATTTAAAAAACTAAACACATTTTCCTTTTACTATAACTCCTGTCTCATCTTTCATTTTCTCGAAATGCTTCCACACCTTTGATTTGGACTCTATCTCCTTTCATTTTTTCCAATGTTAGTATTCTGAGGTTGCTTAGATTGATTAACAACAGGAGGTCCACCACATTTGCATTTGATGCAGGTTCTACTCCAACACAAGTAGAGTTTGTGTCCATCTACAATAAGTGCACAAAGCAAAATACACAGAAGAATGTTATCCATCATTTCTTAAATTGTTTTAAATCACAGCCTCAAAAAAAGCACAAAAGATTAGAAGAATGTATACCTTTAAAGAAAAAAACCTAGAAGAATGTGTTCGAGTGACATATCAAGCAGATAAAACCACAAACAACACCACAGAGCAACAGAGATCATAAAGTTTTTTTTTTTTGCTTTTTTTTTGGCTTTCACCATTAGCTTTACATAATTTCTTCAATGAAACGCCAAATCCACATCATGAATTGCCAGATCCAACCACAGATAGCCAAGAAGCATGAAAGATAATAAATTTAAAACGATTAGATATTATTTTCTTAATTTATAAAAAATGCAAACAGAGACATCACAAATTACCATATTTGACTCATATTATCACGAATAAACCATGCATATTGATTTATAGCCAAAACATGTTGAAAAACTTTTGATCTACTCATTACTCTATAGATCTGGTCATTTGATGTAGTCACTCCAAACATTAAATGAACACAACCTGAGCACCTCAACAGCAAGAACTCTTTGAATAAGAAGAGACAGAGTTACAGATATGTTTAAGGCTTACAGAGACTCAAAAAAGCATTTCTGTTTCAAGGATTTATGGCAAAGCAAGTGCAAAAACTTTTCTTAAGTCTTTGATTTATGGTAAATATTCAAGATTTAAGAGACAGAAGATGGCAATAGGAGGTGAGGAAGAGGGAAATGAGAGTTAGGGTTAGTAGGTTTAGGGTTGAGTTGAGAGAAAATCAAGAGACAAGCGGCAAAGGAAGAAGAGAGAAATGAGAGCATTAGGTTTAGGGAATTATAGGAACATTATGCTTATAGAGTAGCAAGGTTAGGGTATATATAAAATGCTGCATTTTAGTATGTATATGTATAATCGGGTTTTCAGACAGTTCGGTTTATCAAAACCACTAACTGAATTGTCCACTGAAAACTGACTTATCCAAGCCGATATAGCCAAACCGAGCTGCAGCACACTTCGGAAGCCAAACTGCTTCATCTTCTCTGATTGGGTCGGTTCGATTTTTCGAGTATGACTGATTTTTGCTCACTCATAGCTAAAATCCCATCTGATGCACTGTTCACGTATTTATTGTTTAATTTATAGGGCCCACCTCATCTCGACAAACTCATTATCAAAAATTATCAAATATAATATAATAAAAAAAAGTGGCATATTCATATAATAATTACTCTTCTGCATATTAGTCTTTCATTGCAAAAATTAACTATTTGATCTAATTATTAAAATTTTTAATTTTACATATTATCAATAAAGTTTAACTTAATGGATAAAATGGAGGCTCCATAATTTAAAGGCTATGAATGCAATTTTTGGTGGAGCATTTGACAAGGATTTAATGTTCTTGTCCCTCGCATATTAGGACTATATATATATATATATAGTCAATTTATAATAGCATATGATAATTATAGTTCTGGATAATTAATGTAACAGTGCAATTTCTCGAAATGGGATGACACTGTCCAAAAAAATTGGTTTTGCATATTTATCTTTGCCCTTTGATCACATCAACTTTTGCATTTATCATCTCAAATAGATGTTGATGCTTTACTTGTTTTTGGACTTCTTCGCCAATTTCTTCCTACCCTGTCAATATTATTAGGTCTTGTCATTTCTTGTCTTGATGTTTCCAACTTTCAAATTTTTTATTCATTTATTCATTGCCATAAACAAAACGATGTTCCTTCTTTAACACGTGCCGGATCGATTATCAGTTTCATAAAGATATTTTTGTAGTGGTTGTTTGGTGTTTGGACAATTATTTTAGTTAAAAAAAATTGGTTGAGGAATGTCTTTTAACTTATTTTTTATATATTATTTTCAGAGAGAAAAAGAAAAATGGTGAACAATTAAGAAATAAAATTTTTTATAAAAATTTAACAGTGAAGAAAAAATAAAAAATTTACGGATAAAGAAAAAATAAAGATGAAGAAAAAAAAGAAGCAAGACAATAT